>QGOH01000840.1:0-16529 GCA_003313155.1 Boletus sp. MG95
AGGAAGAACTCCAAAGTCTTAACTCCAACCATGTCTATGAGACTGTCCTCATCCCGAAGGGAATCACTCCAATCACTTCCAAACCTGTCTTCCGTCTTAAACAAGACCAACATGAAAATGTGGAGTGATACAAGGTTCGTGTTACTGTCATATACCATTCCTCCGACCTCCTCCGACCTCCTCCGCTCGTTCTCCAGTGTGTCCTCGCCCAGGACTCCAACTTCGACTCTCGGACTTCCGTCTCTGTATTTAGCCTTCCCCATATGTACTAGTTCTGCTATGTAGACATATTTGATCCTGTGCTTCACTTAGGAGCAGAGCTCCGGCTCCACTCCCCCTCCGATTTCCGTCTTACTGATACACTTACCAATCCGCTCCACTCCGATTATTAATACCATAGTATTCTGTAGTATATAAAGACCTCCGACAACTCCTGTATCTATTTAGTTCTGATATCGATTTAGACTCGGACTCCACTCTTCCGAGCAACTCCTCTGTAACTCCTTTGCTTCAAAATACGAGACAACCAATGATCAACAAGGGCGCATCACATAAGGTGAAGCCAAACGTCTCAAATCCTCTGAACTCCATTTCATCAGAGTTGTCTCTCAGAGTTCCAGCCTGGTCCTAACAGATGGCAAGGAGGGTGGACATAGGGGAGAGGGTGGACAACGGCGGGGATGCGACGTGGGAAAAAGGGGAAATTGTAACAGTTCGGATAGTTGCACGAGGGTTTATTCAAAAGGAAGGAGTTGATTACCAGGAGGTCTTTGCCCCAGTAGCAAACCTTGATTCAGTCCGCACTCTGATCGCCCTGGCTGCAAAACATGACCTGGAGCTAGATCAAATGGATGTCTCAACAGCCTATCTCAATGGGAAACTAGAGGAAGACCTATACATGCTACCCCCAGAAGATATTCCTATCCAACCTGGATACTGCTGGAAGCTCCGGCGCTCCTTATATGGTCTTAAGCAGGCTGGACGAACCTGGAACAAAACTCTGGATTGAAAGCTGGGAGAACTCAGCTTCTGTTGCAAACTCAAGCCGAAGCTATGGAATGCGATTGTTCACTGGCTGGACAAACACCAATCGCAGTGTACACCAACGCTGGCAAGCACAAGTGAAGTGAATGGAGCCTAAAACCTTAATCCCTGCCAATAGGTCAAAAGGACAAATGGATTCAACTGGGGACTTATGCCCCAGACGGACTACCTTATATACAGGAGAGCTCTGTGCACAGACCAAGCAGTGCGCGAGAGGAACTACTAAAAGAGGATAAATAAAAGAAGGGACCCGTGAGAGGAAAGCGGTAATTAATGGAATGTGTCTCAGGGTTGACGGAAATGAATAACATGTGGTATGACATCATAGAGCCTAGACTCTAATCATGTGACTTTTCCACGATCACATGCACTGGTCACGTGACTGGTAAAAAGTATAGGAGCGTAGCAAAAGTTTGAAAATATAGTACATATCATAACAGCTTCACTTGTTTGGATGCAGAGACGTGCCTTTATGTCTACTGGAAAGATGGACAAGTCTGCTTTCTTGTCGTTTATGTTGATGATCTACTCTTAGCTGCCAGCTCTTGGAAGTTCATGGACTCCATCAAAGCAAAACTTTCTTCGAGTTTCAAAATGCGGGATCTCGGAGAAGCCAAGTTTCTCTTGGAAATCGAGATTAAGAGAAATCAAGAGCTTCGAACCATTTCTCTATCTCAATCACAATACTCCTGCACGGTCTTGGAATGCACTGGCATGTTCACTTGCAAATCCGTATGGACACCCATGGCACACAATTCCCAACTCTCTACAACTGATCCAGATGATGATTACAGTGTTCCAGAGATGATTATTGAAGGACGTCAAGTTTCCTACCTCACCGTCATTGGCTCCTTGATGTATCTCATGCTCGGAACACATCCGGATATTGCATACGCAGTTGGAACACTTAGCCGTTACAGTGCAAAACCCAAGTTCATACACTGGGAGGCAGCCAAACAAGTACTCAGGTACATTCAGGCCACAAAAGACATGGAATTCCAGTTTGATGGAACTGAAATTTCAATGGACCTGGACTTCCATGGATACTCCGATGCTGGATGGTCTCAGGATCCTGACAACTCCCGATCCACTTCCAGTTTTCTCTTCATGAGCAATCGTGGAGCTATCTCATGGTCTAGCAAGCAACAAAGCATGGTTGCGCTTTCAACCACGGAATCGGAATACATTGGACTTAGCAATGCTGGGCAACACTTGGCATGGTTACGGACCTTCTTTGACGAAATTGGACACAAGCAAAAGGGTCCAACAGAACTGTTCTCTGACAACCAAGCGGCCATCATTCTATGTCATGACCCACAGTTCTGAGCATGGACCAAGCACATTCAATGGAAATATCACTTCGTTAGAGATGACCTCATTGGAAAGGGAGAGGCAATTGTTCGCTATGTTCCAACTGGAGACATGGTGGCAGATATACTCACAAAGCCACTTGTGAGAGATCAATACTGGAAGTTTGTTAAAGCTATGGGACTACGGTTATACTCAAGTGGGAGTGACAGTATTCATCAATAATCCAACCCCGAGCCATTCCAGTTCCGACACTTCCGATTCCAGAACCATCATTCCAGGATAGTGTTCCGGCACTACCGTTCCGAGGCCTTCCAAGGTTTTTTGTTGCAAACTCAAGCCGAAGCTATGGAATGCGATTGTTCACTGGCTGGACAAACACCAATTGCAGCGTACACCAACGCTGGCAAGCACAAATGAAGGAATGAAGCCTGAAACCTTAATCCCTGCCGATAGGCCAAAAGGACAAGTGGATTCAACTGGGGACTTATGCCCCAGACAGTCTACCTTATATACAGGAGAGCTCTGCGCACAGACCAAGCAGTGCGCGAGAGGAACTACTAAGAGAGGATAAAGGAGAGAAGCAACCCGTGAGAGGAAAGCGGTAATTAAAGGGAACGTGTCTCAGGGTCATCGAACATGAATAACACGTGGTATGACATCATAGAGCCTAGACTCTAATCATGTGACATTCCCACGATCATGTGCTCTGGTCATGTGACTGGTAAAAGAAAAGGGGAAAGTTCGGAAATGTAACTACAATGGCAAAAGTTTGAAAATAATGTATATATCATAACATTTTTTCCTGCACTCTTCTGAGGGTTCCAAGATTATTATCTCAGAACAGTCTCGGAACCATTCCCAAACTGGTTCTGGAAATTTCCTGTGCTCTTCCGAACTCAGAACGTTCGGAATCGGCTTTCATCTTACTTAGGTCACTTTATCAAACATTACATATAACATAATATGACTATACCTTTGCCCACAACACTTACATATATGTCTTTTTCTTACTAAGACACACCTCAGTCGTTTACCGCCATCTCTGGCAGCGGCTGAGGTGAGTCTTTCTCTTTTCTCTATTTTACTTGTAACTAATATGTAGTAGTCTGGGCATCTCTGCCCTCTTTCATAGGTAAATATCAGTCGTTTACCGCTATCTCTGGCAGCGGCTGAGTCTGGGCATCTCTGCCCTCTTTCATAGATTCTGTCAACTTACTTACTGTACCTGTAGCTCACCAGCTTGCTCGTTAGGTCTGACTCAGCACATGCTAACAGGTGTCCCCGAAGGATAAGTCAAATGGTGGCAGGGATAAGGTGGCTGAGGTGGGAGTAAGAGCAGATAGCGGCAGCGACGAGTCAGGTGACGAGGAAAAAGGGGGAATTGTAACATTACCCCCCCAGTAGCCCTGATCCACCAGATCAGAATAAGTCCCCGGCCGGGTCGTCCACATCAGTGAGGTTCCAATCAATGGAGTCGATGGACTCCCTGCAAGTCTGATGTCCTTCTCTCCTGCAGTGATTGCAGCTTCTTTGAGGGCAGCAATATTGGGGGTGTCCTGGGGCAATGATCTTGCACAAGGGGCAAGTATATCAGGGACAGTCAACATGGATGTGTGTGTCATTTCCGCACACATAGCAGGGTCCCACATGGACGTGAAGTGGGGATATGGTGTGGGAGGATGAGGAGGGGTCTGGTTGCGGATCAGCACGTATATTGCGCTTGGAGCAATTCCATACTCCTAAAGGGAGTGAAGTGGGGGAAGGGTACCCTGCTGTGGGACCAGCGGTGTCAGCTCCAATGGGAGAGGGAGGGTCCTCCAAGAGCCATCCCAAAGGGGAGGGTAGTAGAGTGGAGGGGGTAAGGGCGGTGAGATCTGTGTCTTCTCCAAGAATCTCAATTTGTCGCTTGTCATTTCATCATTCCATCCGTTGATGGAAAGAGAGGAGTCTGGTGGTTGGGTTATTACTATTTTCTGCAGAGGGGCTGGCGACTGGACCGGGTATGGGTAAGGCAGGGGTGGAGTCTTCCTCAACAGCAGTGAGTTCCAAGGAGAGATCACTGTCTGAGGATATAGAATCCTCATCATCTCCTGTGTCTCCCTGACTATCTGCTCGATGGAGAAGGGAGTGGAGTTTGCTGGGGGCTGCATCGGGGTGGGAGAAGGTGGTGCGAAGACACTCCAGTTGATGTTTGCAAGAGAATCCTGGATAGTGGGTTCGTTCGTCTCAATGGGCTCGTTCACTCTCAGTGAGGGTGCTGAGGATGGGATGGAGAACTGAGGATAGGATTTGATGTGGGAGGAGGGCAATACATAAGTCGAAGCCTCCAATAAATAGGAGGTCAAGGGAGGCGTTCCTGGCCTCGAGTAGTCCCTGTTCCAGGGCAAGCAGGGCCAGGGAGTCCCATTGGAGGCCCTCCTGAAGGTCTGTTGGGAAAATACAGGGACCTGCTGTGTACCATGGGGTCTGGGAGTAAAGGGTGCGAATGGTACCATAAATCTGGTACAATCTGGTGAGGTGGACGAGGTTGTCGTCCATGGTGAAATAGGGTTCCGTTTCCAGGGTGCAGTACAGTTCCAGCGCTTCGATGAGCGCAGCGTAGAGGAGTCGGTGGGCATAGATGGGAAGATGAGAGAGTTTGATCGACAGGGGTGAGGAGAGGCTCATGACAAGGCAGGGACTTGGGATGCTTCTCAAAGGTCCTGGGCCTTTTTATAGCATTCTAGTTCCTTCTGTGCATTTTTTAAATTTTCTTCTGGCTCTCAAGTCCTTTCTGCATCCGAATAGCCTCTCCAGTGTACAAGGTATTGTCTCCGACTATTTCATCCGCGATGATTGATGATCACATCAATTTCATATTCCTCTTCGGCCTCAATTAATTCCGGAGGCAATCTGGAAAATCCTGGTCCATGTTCAGGGGTTTTTGAGTATGATGTTAAACGCGATGCGTGGAAAACATCATGGATTTCCCACTGCTTCAGTAGTTTTAGACGAAAAGCCACCAAAGACACTACCTGTGTGATTTCAAAAGGTCCTGTTCTCTTGGGAGAGAATTTTCGCGATGGGACCTGCAATTTCAAATTCCAGGTTTCCAGCCAGACTTTATCTCCAACCTTCCATGGGGAGAACTTCTTGGTGATCCATGATTTCATTTTGTTTTGTGCTATCTCATGAGCAGCTTCAGCTTCTTTTTGATCATCCTCAAGGTGGGAGAGCTGTTGCTCGAGCGCAGGGAGGAAGGTCATTCCTAGTGGGGGATATGCTCTTGGTTCATATCCGAACATGAGGGAAAATGGTGATTTCCCGGTAACCGAGTGTGTGGCGGTGTTATGTGTGTATTCCGCAGTTGTCAGGAGGTCCAACCATTGTTCCGGTTGGCCATTGCAAAAGATCCGGAGGTAGGTCTCCAATTCTTGGTTATATCGTTCTGTTTCTCCATCTGTCTGTGGGTGATACATGGTGGAGAGCACTAAGTCGTATTTCAGAAGCCTTGCCAGTTTGTGGGCAAAGGCGGACGCGAATTGTGGGCCTCTGTCTGACATGAGTTTCTCGTGTAGGCCAAATCGTTTGAAAACATTATTGAAAAACAGTTGGGCAATTCCTGCCACATCCACTGTTTTTGAGCAAGGGGCAAGAATTACCCCCTTACTAAGCCCATGGTCAACCATGACCATGATGGAGTCGAACCCATGCACAGGCGGGAGGTCCGTGATTAAATCCATGGAGAGATTCTGGAAGGGGCACGTTCCTTGGAAGGCGAGGGGAATCAAAGGAGGTACTGTTGGGTGGGTATTGACCTTGTGGAATTGACAGACAGGACATCCAGCAATGTACTTTCGCACAAAGGTGGACATTTCTGGCCACCAATAGTCCCTGGTTAGCTGGGCGACGGTCTGCTGATGTCTGCCATGGCCTTCCACAAAGGAAGAGTGTAGGGTTGAGACGAGGTCCTTCTGTTCCTGGGGCAGGATATACATGCAGCCCTGGAAGAACAACTTGTTGTCAGAGAATTTCCAATCCTCTGGTCAGAAATGAGGGAAGAGGAGTTCTTCTTTCTCCATGGCCTGCAGAATGGTTTGAACCAAGGGGTCGGTCTGGGTGGATTTGCTAATCTGGTGGGCCAGAGTGGTATCCAGGGCGCGAATTAACTCATTAGGATCTGCAAAAGCCAAGGGAGGGAGTAGCACCATGTCAGTATTATCCGATGAAGTGTCCACCTCATCTTTGCAAGAGAGAGCGTCCGCAGGAGCCATCTTGGTTCCGGGTTGGGCTTCCCAGACTAGGTCAAAGTCCTGGAGAAAAAGAAGCCATCATGCCCGTTGTCGGGATAGCTTCCGAGGTTCCTTGAAAAAGATCAAGTTCTTATGGTCCATGACCACCTTGACCTGGAGGAATGCACCCAGTAAGTATTGGCGCCAGTCCTCCAATCCTCATATAACTGTGAGCAGTTCGCAATCATAGATATTGTAGTTACGTTCTGCCGGTGAGAACATTTGTGAGATATAGCCACACGGGCATAAATCTCCATTGCTATCCGGCTGCATTAGCACTCCTCTGGATGCTGTCAAAGAGGTGTCCATCATTAAGATGAACTGTTTGTCTGGGTCAGGATACAGTGACCTCAAAAATTCTTTCCATGTTGGCTCTAAATGTGGTGTGTGAAGTGCACTGCCAAACAGCGTGGGAATTCTGCTTAGCTTTGGTGGAGCCAAATATAGTACACACTCTCGGCTACAGAAGTTGGCAGATTGGTCATTCGCAGGGGCCGCAAGCCTTCTGGCTCGTGGAGAAGCTCAGAAGGGGTAGCCTCCTGGAACCCAGTGAATGCTCCCAAGGGGTAGATGTAAGGCATGTTTCCAACGTAATACATTTGCTACTACTACTTGTGAATTATAATAATGGGTGTGAGCCAAACCTCGAGGCCTGAGCCCCCTGGGACATAAGCATTACAAGGATCAGTCAGCAGTAGTATGGAAACTATAGAACTACTAGTACATGTAGATTTAAGCTCAATGAACAAATGCGTGCACAAATCATAGGAATTGTAGTCTGTTCACTTGGTTTGCTATGCTGTCTTCCTTCGCTTTGACCTATGCCGGATCTCCTGATCTCCTTGTTTTTGTGCCACTTCCCTCATGACGCGTAATATCTCGTCAGTTTCTTCAAGACTGCTTGAGCATCTGTATACCTTGTTTACTACATTAGCCCGAAATCCATGGTTTTGTCCCATTTGCTTGAGCATTGTGTGGAGTCCCACACAAGAAGTAACTGCACGATCTACATGGTGCACTTGCATGATCTTGTTGTCCCTGTGGGCTCAGGCTGTCAGTAAGGAAGTCACAAGGGAATGACTCGGAGGAAATAGTTTTCAGACTCACTTCAAGTCCTTTACTACGTCATCACTAATCAGTCTGGCTAATGCCTGCGAGATCAAACGTGCTTGTATGCCTTCAGCAGGCTCAGGTGTAGTGGCACTTGATGGATTCATTACTGAATCCTTGTGAAGTGTGAGGTCAATCACATCACTGGCAAGGCTTTGATTTGTTGCCGAGCTGCTCTCACCAGGTTTGTTATGCAGGCGTAACTCCTATGTCCCTTGTCACGTTGCGAGTGACTTTGTGGGATCAACTATACATGGGTGGCATTCCCGGGATGGGCTCCAGTGACAAGAGGTGGGCTTGATACCACTTAGGCACAAGCAAGGGCAGTAGCGATATGGCGGTTGCTCCTACTCCTGTCCAGCAACTCAACCAGTACTCTGGGGGCAAGTACCTCGATATGGATCAGGTAGTCTTCCTCCTCTGAGGGCAAAGGCTCCAGTGACAAGGGGTGGGCTTGATACCACTTAGGTGCAAGCAAGTGAGGACCTCAGGTGACGAGTCCAAGCGTCTGAGATGAAATCAAGAAGCAGAGAATAGAATGTTGAGATCTCAGGGCAATGATCAAGGCAAGTGAACTAGAAGCTATGTTGGTGGGTGTAGATCAAAGTTAGGGTTACAGGCTTTGATCTACCGACTATTTATACCTTGGGCACTAAGAGGCTATGAATACGAAAAAGGGAAACGTGGAGTCAATAGGTGAACTCCATAGGAGTAATGTGTCTGAGTAAAGAGAGTGAAATGGTACTGAGGTTATACATACCGATCAATGATAGGTGATCAATGATCGGTCTCAATAAGTTAGCCATAGCTAAAGGGGCCAAGATGAAATGAGGCCGAAATGAAAAGGATATGATGTAGGAAATAAAAGATGGTTTGGTGAGATGGGTGTGAGCGATATACTTGTCCCAAGGGGGGTTGTATGACAGGGTTAGTCGAGATAAGGGTTTGTGCGACTTACCACGGTGCTGCTGACTAATCCGGCTGAATCTGGATGGAATGCAAGACAAAGAAAACGGAAATACGAAATTCCAGTCAAGGATGAGGACTGGAAAACAAATGAAAGGCCAAGGCCAAGGGCCAGAAATGAGTAGGGATGGCCTAGGACAAGGGCCAGGGATGCGGATTTATGATGAGACAAAAGATGATCAAGCTGTATGAAAAGCCAGATGTATTCTGAAACAGAATACAAGGTATTTATAGTCCAGGGAATACTCCAGACTGTTCTAAGGTAGATAAAAAAACCTAAGTAGACATGAGATATCACTGTCTAAGTAAGAAGAGAAAAATCCAAAGTGTTAGGAATCGAAGGAGAACCTTAATCCAACTAAAAGTAAAGGTCCGGAATCGAAATACATCGAATACAAGCGGTCTGAGTCGGACTCAGACATGCGGACAGGTGAATACATTCAGATTGTGTCAGATAGGGGTCAGACAAAAGTGGATAGTGGTGGATACGAATGGGCTAGGATGGGAATACAATAGGATATCACTGTAAGGACTGTTGAGTCCTTACAATGAGATGAAAAGAGTCCGGGAGGACACTAAAGTCCACACAAGGTGATGTCATCAGAAATCTCTGGAAAGACTCTGAGATCTGGGAAAAGGTCCCAGCAGAGAGTGTCTCTGAAGGAGGAGTCAAACGGGGGAATAGTGAGGAGGGCTGACATTGGAGTGAGAGTGGATGGCAGTGGGGACTGACAGGAGGAAAAAGGGGAAATTGTAACATTACCCCCCCGATAGATCTGATCCACCGGATCAGAATAAGTCTCTGGCTGGGTTGTCCACATCAGTGAGGTCCCAGTCCATGGGGTCGATGGTCTCCCTGCAGGTTTGGTGTCCCTCTCGTCTGCAGTGGTTGCAAGTTCTTCTAGGACAGCGATATTGGGGATGTCCTGGGGCAATGGTCTTGCACAGGGGGCAAGTATAACGGGGGCAGTTGACATGGATATGGGTGTCATTGCCGCACACATAGCAGGGTCCCACTCTGATGCAAAGTGGGGGTATGGCATGGGTGGATGAGGTGGACTCGGATTCCAGGTCGGCACGTATATAGTGCTCAGAGTGATTCCACGCTCCTGGCAGGGGCAAAGTGGGGGAAGGGTAAGTTGCTGTGGGACCAGCGGCATTGGCCCCGGTGAGAGAGGGAGGGTTCTCCACAAGCTGTCCCAAAGGGGAGGGTAATAGAGCAGAGGGGGTGAGGGAGGAGATATCTGGGTTTCCACTAGGAATCTCAGCTTGTTGCTTGTCAGCACGTTGTTCCATCCATTGATGGAAGAAGAGGGATCCTCCTGGGGAGCGATCAGGAGAGTGGACGGGGGAGCCGGCAACTGGACCGGGTATGGGTATGGCGGTGGGTGTTATGAAACAGCCCCGTTTCACCCCTATTTTAGCCCCTGTCATTCAGTACTTTACGATTGATTCATACTTTCCCGATCATGTGACACTTTTCCATCATGTGATCCCTTACTTAGTTTGTCACGTGACTACGACCATGTGATCTCTCTCCCCTTTTCCTTATCTCCGTGGATCTCGCTTAATCAGGCCTGTCTGCCGATCTCACTCTCTCCCGATCCAATCTCCTTTCCCACTAGTGGCAGCACGTTCCTAGTTAATCTCCGTTACCCCTCTGCCACACCTTATTTAGAGTTCCGCTTCCCTTCCATTTGATCGCATCACCTACAGGAATCCTCATGATAATCCTCATGTACCTTAGCCATAGTCTATTCCTGTAATCTGCCTGTCGTTTACCGCATGTCTCATAATATATAAAGGCAGAGCGATTCAAGCTGGTTCCCCAGCTTGATCCACTTGTCTTCTTCCCCGATATTTGTGTGAGGACGCCCATGTCCCATCCATTCCATTGAGTCACCGTCGATCCGCAAGTCCTCGCTCCCCCTACTCTCATTTCATCGTTCGTAGCAAGTCCGGAGAAGACCACCCGTCATCATACGGATACAAACAAGACTCAGTAGCTGTAAAGGATTCGGTCTGGCCCACTGCTAAGTGGCCTCCACCTCTCCTTTTTCCATTCTCATCATCCGCTCTCCCTTTTGAGGTTCCATCGTGTTCCTCCTGTTCCGCCTTGCTTTCCGCTGAGTCACAGTTTGTAACAGTGGGGGAGGAGTCATCCTCGACGATGGTGTGTTCCGAGGAGAGATAACTATCTGAGAAAGAAGAGTCCTCATCATCTCCTGAGTCTCCATTACAATCTGCTCAATGGAGAAGGGAACGAAGTTCACTGGGAGTGGCATCAGGGTGGGAGAAGATGGTGCGCAAACACTCCAATCTACGCTTGCAAGAGAATCCTGGATAGGTGGCTCATTCATCCCAACGAGCACGTTCGGTCTCGGTGAGGGCGCCGAGGATGGGATGGAGAACTGGGGATAGGATTCGATGCAAGAGAAGGGCGATGCATAAGTCAAATTCTCCAATAAATAGGAGGTCAAGGGAGGTGTTCCAGGCCTTGAGTAATCCCTGTTCCAGGGCAAGCAGGGCCCGGGCATCCCATTGGAGGCCCTCCTGAAGGTCTGTTGGGAAAATACAGGGACCTGCTGTGTACCATGGGGTCTGGGAGTAAAGGGTGCGAATGGTACCATAAATCTGGTACAGTCTGGTGAGATGGATGAGGTTGTCATCCGTGGCAAAATAGGGTTCCATTTCCAGGGTGCGATACGGTTCCGGCACTTCAATGAGCGCAGCATAGAGGAGTCGGCGGGCATAGATGGGAAGACGAGAGAGTTTGATCAACAGAGGTGGGGAGAGGCTCATGACAAGATGGGGATCTGGGGGTGCTTCTCAAAGGCCCTGTGCCTTTTTATAGCATTCCAGTTTGGCCTGTGCATGCTTTAAATTTTCCTCTGGCTCCCAAGTCCTTTCCACATCCAAGTATCCTTTCCAGTGTATGAGGTATTGCTGTTAAGGTCAGAACTCCTAGGCAACTCCGGGGGTCCGGAGTTAATGATGAGGGGGTGGGGACTTCGGCTTCACCGTATGTGGTGCGCCCTTGTTGGAGTCATTGTCCCGGATTTAGGATCGGAGGGGGTCAGAGGCTAGACACAAGTGTTGAAGGCACTTGGTCGAGTAGGTCGGGTGTGAGCTGTCAAGGCTCGGGGTTAGGAGGTAGAACTAAGTTGATATTCGAACTAAGGAGTACAGGTTCGGAGTCGAGAGTTTATATACAGAAGACGGAGGAGGATTGGTAAGTACTCCGTCGGATTACTAAGTGTCTACGGGGCCGGATGTAAGTAGACCGGAGCTGTGTTGCACAGGTATTAAGTAGGATTCATGGAGCGAGGCTAGTACATAAGAGGGAGCAGAGGAATGGAGAGGTATACATAGTACTCCGGGGCCTCGGAGATGCTTTCCGGGCAAGAACCTACCGGAGTTCGAGAGATGGGTCCAGAGTTGGATCCGGAGAGGACTTGGGTGGGATTCGGGATATGACAATTGCCTCCAACTATTTCGTCCGCAATGATTGATGATTGCATCAATTTCATATTCCTCTTTGGCCTCAATTAATTCTGGAGGCAATCTGGGGAATCCCAGTCCATGCTTAGGAGTTTCCAAGTACAACATCAAAAGCAATGCATGGAAAACATCGTGGATTTTCCACTGCTTCGGTAGCTTTAGTTGAAAAGCCACTGAGGACACTACCTGTGTGATTTCGAAAGGTCCCATTCTCTTAGGAGAGAATTTTTGCGATGGGACCTGTAATTTCAAATTCCTGGTCTCAAGCCAGACCTTATCTCTGACCTTCCAAGGGGAGAACTTCTTTGTGATCCACAATTTCATTTTGTTTTGTGCGATTTCATGAGTGGCTTCAGCTTCTTTTCGGTCATCCTCAAGGTGGGAGAGCCATTGCTCGAGTGCGGGAAGGAAGGTGGTTCCAAGTGGGGGATATGCTCCTGGTTCATATCCAAACATGAGGGAAAATGGTGATTTCCCGGTGACTGAGTGTGCAGCAGTGTTATGCGTGTATTCCGCAGTTGTCAAGAGGTCCAACCATTGTTCCGGTTGACCATTACAAAAGATTCAAAGGTATGTCTCCAGCTCTTGGTTATACCATTCAGTTTTGCCATCTGTTTGTGGATGGTATGCTGTGGAGAGTGCTAGATCATATTTCAGGAGCCTTGCCAACTCATGGGCAAAGGCAGATGTGAATTGCGGGCCTCTATTGGACACAAGTTTCTCGTGTAGGCCAAATTGTTTGAAGACGTTATCGAAAAACAGTTGGGCAATTCCTGCCACATCCACTGTTTTTGAGCAAGGGGCGAGAATTACCCCCTTACTAAGCCCATGGTTGACCACGACCATGATTGAGTCAAATCTGCGCATCGGCAGGAGGTCCATGATTAAATCCATGGAGAGATTCTGGAAGGGGCACGTTCCCTGAAGGGCGAGAGGGACCAAAGGAGGTACTGTCAGATGGATATTAACCTTGTGGGACTGACAGATAGGACAACCGGCAATATACTTCCAAACGAAAGTGGACATTCCGGGCCACCAGTAATCCCGGGAGAGTTGGGCAACAGTTCATTGGTGTCCAACATGTCCTTCCACGAAAGACGAGTGCAGGGATGCCATGAGTTCCTTCCGTTCCGAAGGCAGGATGTATATCCGGTCTTGGAAAAACAACTTGTTATCAGAGAACTTCCAGTCCTCTGGACGGGAACATGGAAAAAGGGGTTCTTCTTTCTCCATGGCCTGCAGGGCAGTCTGGACTAAGGGGTCAGTCTGGGTAGATTTGCTAATTTGGAGGGCAAGAGTGGTATTCAGGGCATGGACAAGTTCGTTTGGATTGGCAAAGGCTGACGGGGGAAGTAATACAACGTTGGTGTTGTCTGACAAAGTATCCACCTCATCTTTGTGAGAGAGGGTGTCCACAGGGGCCATCTTGGTTCCGGGTTGAGCTTCCCAGATCAAATCGAAGTCCTGGAGAAAGAGGAGCCATTGTGCCTGTGTACGAGACAGTTTCCTTGGTTCCTTAAAGAAGGTTAAGTTCTTATGGTCTGTGACCACCTTAACCGGGAGGAATGCGCCCAGTAGGTACTGGCGCCAATCCTCTAATCCACGGATGACCGCGAGCAGCTCATGGTCATAAATGTCGTAATTATGTTCCACCGGGGAGAATGTTTGTGAGATGTAGCCACATGGGCGTAGATCTCCATTGCTATCCGGCTGCATCAGCACTCCTCCTGAAGCCATCAGGGAGGCGTCTGTCATTAGGACAAACTGTTTGTCCGGGTCCAGGTATACAAGTACTGGTTTCTTCTTGAAGGCAACTTTCAGTGCCTGAAACGCTCGTTCCTGGGCTTCTTCCCATTCCCATCCTTTCTCTTTCTTCGTAAGATCAACGAGTGGCCGTGCCATCTCCGAGAAGGATGGAATGAACTTCCGATAGAAATTGCAAAACCTTAAGAAGGAGTGGACAGCGCTCACACTTCTAGGTGGGTTCCATTCGTCTATTGCCTTAAGCTTGACAGGGTCCATAGTTACCCCTGTTCCATTGATGACCATCCCCAGGTACTCTACCTCTGGGGTGGTAAACGTGCATTTCTCCAATTTCTGGTACATTTTGTGTTCCCTGAATCGTTGCAGCACCTTCCTGTTGCGAGTCAATGGGTGAGACAGACTGGTCAAGGCCCAGACGAGGAACACTGGACCTAGACAAAACAAAAGAGGAGGCGTCGAGGTGGAGCGCTCGACCCTTGTATTGATGGTGGACGGTATCAGCTATCATTGTCCAAACGTAATGAACTGGGACTCAGTGTAGTCCCGCACTTCCTGGCCATAACCCAGCCCATGTGCTTCCTAGGTTTCCTTGTGTCTTGACTTGCCCCAGTGTGACGACCGGCGACCTCCTACGACACCGTAGATTCCCAATAAAGGGAGAAGAGAGAAGGGTGAGCTGTTCAAGGCATGGCTAGCCCTATGAACTCCCACAGTCACAACCTAACTAGAACCGCTAACCCGTACGCTGCTACTGAGGCTTGGCGTGGACTTAGGGCAAATGGAAGGAGGCGACAAGATGGTCACAGCTGGAGAGCTTTGGCCCTTGCATGCGCCCTATTTATAGAGTCTAACTAGGCACACAGACCGAGCAGTACACTACCATGTATATACGGTACCTGCTAGTTAAAGTAATGTCCTCAGCCCTGCTGACTGATTCCCCTTGGCCCAGGGTGATGGAGCCCTATGCCCATTCCATTGGGGAGCTGTTCCCTTGACCCTAGCTCCAGGCCCGAGTGACAGGTGTCACGACGAGTAGCGCACCGCGTCACGGCTTAGCCCCTGAGTGACTACCAACAGGATCATGTGGTCGCGTCAGTCACGGGGTCTCGTCGTCACGTGATTGTATCCCTTCAGGATCACGTGATTGCTTTGTCCTCTCCAGACGGCCTTCAGCTGCTACTGGTCAGGTGACCATTCCCAGGGTCATGTGCTGGTCCCACGGTCATGTGCACCCAAACATAGGGGCTCTTCAAGCCCAACCTATAGGGTAGTCAGTCTGTGACAGGACTACTGAGGGGTAACACTATTAGTGGTGTATCATAAAGTAAGGAAAATGTACGAAATGGGGTGTCATTTCATAACACTTCCTGGTGTGCTCTTCATGTTGTTTTGAATCCGCAGAGTGGATAAGGAGGTCATCCATATAGATGATTAACCATCCTTCTGCGATGTAGTCGCCAAAGAGGTCATCCATGAACACCTGGAACATGGCCGGGGAGTTGCACATTCCGAAGAACACTACTGAGGGCTCAAAAAGGCCCATCAGAGTAATAAAGGCTGCTTTCCATCGGTCTTCCGGTTTGATTAAAACATTGTTATATCTCCATCTGACATTGAACTTTGTAAAGATTGACGATCCTTTGAGTTTGTCGATGAGATTGGAGATTAAGGGGAGGGGATAAGCGTTTTTGATCATATGGGAGTTTATATACCGATAGTCTTGGCAGGGTCGTAGCTTCCCGTCCTTCTTGTTGGCAAAGAAGAAGAGGGATGCTTGCAGGGATTTCAAGGGTTGAATCTTCCCCGAAGCCAAATGTTCTTCAACAAACTCCTTACATGCTTGGTGTTCTGCTTGGTTCAGCGGATATGTCTTCGCCCTTCGTGGTACGAAGCTGTCCTTTAGTTCGATCCCATGATTGTATGCCCGACTAGGGGGCAGTCGTGTTGTGTCCTTCTTCTCCGAGAAGACGTCCAAATATTCCTTGTAGACCTCTGGCAGCTGGACTTTCTCCTTATGCTCTGAGGTGGCTAGTTGTGTGGAAAGGGTCACCTTTCCAATTATCTGATCAGGGAGAATCCGTCCTGACTCCAGATAAAATCCGTATAGTTGCGGCAAGCTCCAGTTCTTGCACACTTCCCGTAGGTCATCCTCAATTGGATCTGTGACCACGTGGTTGTCCATGTATCTCAACAGGTACCATTGTTTCTCCACATCCAGATGATCTGAGTTTGGATCACTGATCCATGATGGGGTTATCGTGACATGACCTGTCTTCCAGTCAATGTCGGGTGTGACCGCGCGCATCCAGGGTAGGCCGAGGATCATGTCCTCTTTACTCACTAAGTCCGTGACCAGGAAGTATCGTTCTTCCTTGACCCCTTGGTAATCTACCAAGAGTCTAACCTTGGTTGTTATCTCTCCGGACTTGTTTTTCGTCCCATCGGCATTCCATGGCTGGATTGGGACCATTAGACGTTCCTGTTTAATATGATGTGCGACCACCATCCACCTATCCACAAAACATCCTGTTGCTCCTGTATCAATTAGAGCAGTCAGTCCAA
>QGOH01000846.1:4821-31902 GCA_003313155.1 Boletus sp. MG95
CAGGAACGCCGACTTGTCAAGTCGAAATCCGCCCATATGACTTGGTGTCAGGACCTGTCGCACGGGACGCCGATGACACCGATCTTGTCATCGAACATGGGTGTACTCACGCAGTGCTGGGACACTCTCAGCGCTTGAAATCTAAGCACCACTAACACGGGCTAACTGCACATCGACTCCCACATGTTGAAACGATCCGATCTGATCCGGTTCTGCAAGAATTGACTCACATGAAAGTAAGGTTCCCCACCAATCCTAGCGTCCGGCTCGAGGGCCAAGTACTCATGTAATGGTACTCAGAGGATTCGCTCTATAGTACTAGTCTCTGTGGATTCTTTTTGGGCCACACTTTCAAGCTTCAAGGCACTGTCACACATTAGCAGGGTCTGCGGAAATGTTATCAAGACTAGCACAAACCTACTGGTCTCGTGGCTCACAGCCCGGACCCACCTTCGGGCCTTGCGGCCAGGGACAAAGATATCTAAGCATGGCTCTCGAAATTGGTTCGTAAAGGGTGACCAGGCACGGTTCCCAGTCGATCCGATGCGGCATAAAGGGGAAAGCCTTGAGTCCGTCTGACTAAATCAAATCTTTAGGGGACAAACTCTCGTACCAAGCATTTCGACTAGCTGGCATATCATCATTCATGCATTCGTATCATTGAAGTGCTCACGCCTCGAGCTTGGCACGATGCGGAGAAGATGCAGTGAGTTTAGCGCTGCTCACGGGTAACACTGCGGGCCCGAGCTCACACCATGCTATCCGTCGGCGCAACAGCGCGGTGTCACTCGTACCATCTTATGAGTTCTCATGAGCCCTGCCACAAAGTTTGCCTGACCCTTCATGTAATATACATTGTTGCTGTATCGTCCTATGCCAGATTGAAGCAATGCACCACCAAATTGCGAGTACCTTTTTTTGTCAGCAGTGCCACCGTCTCGTATACTAAAGTTTGATATTCAGTGTGTTTTGCTAGAAAATCTCGCTGTGTTTCCAGTGAGTATTGTACGAGGACTCGATGTAACAAGAGACTTGAAATCGTGTTGATCAATGAACAGAACACTATACGGCATTTCAGTGCGCGTTTCAGCAAATTCTGCAACTACCGGAGGGCAGTGCTGATACACAGAATATTGTGCATTTTCTGTATGAAATCCGGTGCAAAGTCACTGGTCTTCAGCCATTTTACTACCCACAGTGCCAGCCGCCGTGTATTCTGGGCGGTGTTACTGATACATTTTCTTTATACCTCTCATAACGGGACCCAGCGGCATCCTAGCTCATTCAGCCAACATTGGTGCTAATAGTCTCGCTGGATCTCTGGATGGCGCCGAAGTGCCGATTATATCCGACAGAATTCTGCTAATCTTCTATTGACGAACTAGGCGCAAGAGACTGGGTACATTCCAAGCTACAGCCTACATATTGCTAACACCAAAATAATAACGCGCAGTATATTAGGTTACACACGGCCACATTGGCCAAAGTCCCTTGCCCAATGTCGATGGGCAATAAGCACCTACGGGAGTACGTTAGGGACCCGAGAATCAGATCACATAAAGCAGTGCGTGAGATCGTACCTTCACTTATGATAAGTCAATTGTAATAAGCTGTCAGCGCGCGATAGGTAGTTTCGGCAGCGAGTTCCATAGCGGTTCCCCTGTCGCGGGCCACACCCCTCCCATATTCCACGCCATTAACTATAGAGGACATTCGTCAGTGTCTAGGTAAGAAAGTACCGATGTGCACGGCTTACAGTACGCAACCGCTAACCATCTTGTGTCATGTGATGGGCCAGACTGTGTGTGCGACCAAGAAAGATGTCGTGTGTGACCATATCGGCCTTGGAGATAGTTGTTCAGGTACATCCGCCAGTCACTTCTTTGGCCTAGAGCGTCGTCAGTAATCCTCAACTCTAAAGCGGGGCCAGCAAGTGCTTACGCTCCATAATTCTGAGGAAAGACAACAGTCGCTGTGAGCGATCAAAAGAGATGCAGTACAATTTATGTCGAGGACCCGTTGAAGAGGACGGCATCGCTCATGGTCTTTTAAATGGGGGATCCACAGGAAGTCAGATACCGTCATTTCGAGTCAAGAGATGACGAGAAACCCATGGGACTGCCCTGGTGAGAGTTGGGCTCAAGTGCCGCAGCTGTGTGTAAAACACAAACGTCAGCGGTAGCCATGTTTGGAGAGTAGAGGTCCGAGTACCGCGATGAATTGTAGCTGTAGCGGGATCTTTTGAAATTGCCATCGGTGTTCACATCAACCGCAACCTCAAGCAAGTGGAGGAAACGCCATACTTTACCCGCCGATCTGACTCACCGAGCCACAAGCTGTGTGTGAGAATTACATCACGGAGGGTTGGCAACCTCCGAAGGATGTGATCATCGTGACGTTCGTTATCCAAGTATGCGGCCTCGGTTTCCTAGTTACAACAATTTCGTAGGAGGTGGTGATCTGCACAGTCATTGACTCGGCTGACTGCACAACTCGCCGGCGGCTCTGCAAAGACATCACCGACGCGTAGGTTGGTGGTGGTGCCGGTGCAGCGTATCTTCAAGTAGGAGAAGCTAAGAACCGTGTCTGACCGGTTTCTTGAAACTTCGCGCACGTCCGAATCATCCCAAGTGACGTTTTTATTTTGCCCCGTGGCAATGCGCTTCAAAGTCGCAGCTTTGACCGCAGTGGCTCCTGCGGTACCTTGACCGAAGATATCCGCACTTCGCAACGGAAAAGAAATAGGAATGCTCTGAAGTCAAGAACACGATACTCTGTGCCTGTAAAGTTTTCAGAGGACCTGTGAAGGAATGTTGGGTAACGCGCTTGGGTGATCTCGTTGACCGTTTTGGGTTCCGTTCCCATATATGGAATCACCCCTATATATTTCCGTGACACGCAGCGTTGCGAGAACCTTTGATCAAACACCGCATAGATAGGCTACGGTAGAAAAGAGGAAGGTCATTCGGCAAGACTGAGTCGCAAAAATGGGACATGATCAGGTAGTTGCGTAGGTTTAAACCTCAAGCGTCTTGCGATTGTACCCCCAAAGCAATCAGAACTCTTTCAGCAGCAGCCTCCATCGCTGCTCCACGAGAGGGTCCGTTTCCACGACCCCACTCGACCTCGTTTACTGTATATAAGGTATTAGTTGCAGGGAGGAGTGATCAGATGATTGCACGCACGGTACGCAATCGCCTCCCAGGTAGGCAGGTTATCAGGGCCATCATGCGACGTTTCCCAAGTCAACCGGCGACGTGGGTCGTCTCTGTAGACCTCTTGTAAATAGTTGTTCAGCGTCTGACGGTGATCTGCCAACATTTCTTGGTGAGGAAACGATTAGATAGCGAATGACGCTCTTACTTACGGGTAATTCGTTCCATCGCGAGGTTGAGGGTGATGCTTTTCGTGTTCGAAGCAGCGGGGCAAAGTTGAAGTTAATCAATCTCGCAAGCTGCCATGTTCCTTATATTCTGCAGGCTCGGCTGTGCAAGTAGTTTTTGTATGAGCAGGTTGGCAAATCCACAGGTTGGCAGGTCAGAATGGGCGGGCCCTTTGGTAACCGGTTTCTGAGCGGCAATGCGACCATTTGCCCCCGGAACCCGAGTTCTTACCTCACTGCAATGATGCTGAAAAGAAGCTCGAAGGATACAGATTAGCCTTCATTTATCTCTAGGCGCTAGCACTGGAACCCACCAAGCTGTAGAGCGATGCAACAGTACCGCGAGGAGGATGGTTGCGGGAAATGCAGACCTCCGCCCGGTTAGTCGAGTTGCATCCCTGGCTGAGACTGAGGGAGGAAATAATTTTCCCTTACGCTGATGCCCATGGCGAAATGTCAAAGGCGTCTATGTCCTCCAGGTGCTGTGCGGTGGAAATAAGCACCAGAAATATAATCAAAATCAGGATACACCAACAATCGCTAGAAATGAAGAATGAGTTCGCGTTTCCCCACTTGACCCATTGATTTGGCTAAACAGTACGACTGAGATAGGCTACCGCGGTACGCTATACTTGCAAACTCTTGTTACATAATCGTATAATATGTACTTTCCTACTAAACAGCAACGCTTGCAAATAGCCTCAGTCCATATGCAGTACTCATATTTGGACAGAACTCGGAATAACTGCGCCGCTAGTCACTTACTCAGGTTCTCCGAAATACCGCCTTTCATGCCGCCACGCTCTTCAGACCCCGTTGCGGATGTTCAACGCGCATTCCACATGTTCGCGCAATCATCGACCGCTTGACCAGACTGCACAGCGAGGGCAGCCCACGCTCATCTAGATTACAAACCGCATGACTCTCACTGAACGACACTGCCTCGTCTCCAGCTGCACCAGATCCCGGGTCAGTTATTTGTACCTTGCTTATTATGACGTCCCGTGGCCTACGCCTTGGAGGAGCAAATAAATGTCTAGGAACGTTTCCGCAAGCGTGTGGCTTCTCCGTCTACTCCCTTCCATCTCAGCCGATCTATATGAATGCATACCTGGAAAAGAATTCCTGCTCAACAAATGGTACTTTTCGAGATGCGGGGAGCGCCGCCCGGTGTTTCCAGGTCCTTCTGCTGGACCCTACCTTTGACGGTGCTTGGAGCGATCCAATGCAGATACCCGACATGAAGTCCTCGTGGTCACTTTCTCTCTCTCGCTTCTTCGCACCAAGCAGTTCGATCGATATGCGTGTAGCGAGCGCGCCTTATTTCATGCAACTTGGCTATTTCGTGTGTTATTCCCCAAGCTTGATTGCAACGCCGCAACCGTGGAGGGCGCACACCTACAGAAGCATTCAGCTCCGCCCAGCATTGCCTTTGAACAATACCGCCATCGTTCATACTTTCTCGATGTCTCCGCCGCTAGACAGTATAAAAATTACTGTTCGATTATGGAGCCTGCCAGGTTAACATAGGATGTCCCGTGGTGCGTATTTTCCTCGACCTCTAGATGCGTTCGTTGGTGCTCATCGTCGTAGCCCAAGACCCCATCGTTGCGCTGAATAATTGTACGTCAAGCAGGTTCCCGCTACGTAGCGCATGCTAAAAAAATCTTGTTATCCAGACCTACAGTCCATGGGACGTGCTGCTGCTCTCAGCTGGAAGGACTCGACGAGCGGGCCAACACACAGTCCGGAATGGAAGTCTGTATGCAAAAGTGAACATTCTTTTTCGGTGTCGTGTGTATTGTCTAATAGATTCACGCAGTTTCTGGGAAGGTGTATGGTGTTGGTGTTGGTACACATAAACATCTTGCACGTGGTGCAGCGGCGGCACCCGCTTTAGAGGCGCTCAAACTTGAGGTTGAGAGCGAGCGCGGGTAACAAGTTAGACTGATTCTCGGCATCGCCGTCGGACAGCAACTTGACTGGCCCGAACTTTTCCGTGTTCCCTGTCTATTTATTTTTCTCTCGTCCTCTCCTCTCACATCTAGTCCCCACAACACTGTTACCCTGCATCCCACTCTGTAACCTCACACCTAGCTCACATCCTGGAGACTTGTTATCTATTCACGCGTCGTTGCGTTGTCCAGACGTGGCCATGAAAGGACTGACATTAGCCTGTGCATAGGCCGAAATATGGCGTGATATGAGCTACACGCACATCTGAATCCGAGGCGGCTGCCGGCCTCGACCCACGTATTTGTGACAGGAGTGACTGGCGAGGCACGTTGCTAAATTCGTCGCAGGACTTTTTGGCGCAGTTTTACTAGCCCAGATAGTTATCGTTGCGGTGACTTCTCGAGTCACCGTCCTCCTTGATCCCTCTCGATCACCGTCACGGCGGAGTTGTTCTCTGGCGCTCGGTACGACTCAGATGATGGATAACCGGAAGAATCAAAGCTGGTACCATCATGGTCACCGGAACGAAATCTCCGCTTCATCTCTCTACATTTCGGCTTGCGTATCTACAGATCAATGGCAACCGCGGCTTGACCAACACAGCTGCTGAGGTCTCCTTTCAGGTTACTGCGCGCGTTTGCCTCGTGTATTGTGATTTTTCACGGCCACAGTGATGAGATTCCCCTGCCAACCCCAACATCAGACATAGTCCCGGAGCAACATTCCCATGAAAGGACACAATAAACTATCCCTCTGATCTTTGTTTGTCCACCTAACTTTACCTCTTTCTGGTACTTTGACATGCTTGCAGAGCATAAACGGCGAGGTAAGATCTTGCCTGTGTGCATGTCATCCGTGGTCGACGGAGTACTTAACACATTTCATCGACTCTCCTGAAGGTTTGTATTGACGATACCTATGTCGGATCAGTCGCCATTCCGTAGCGATGACTCCGGAAATAATATCAAGGTCCCGGAGCTCGTTAGTAATTCCTTGGCGTCCGTTGGCAAGCCTCGGTTTTCAAACGAGGTGTTCAAGCAGTTTATCGATCAACGAGACCTGGGGGCCTTGTGCCGCTACGTGCCTTCTCCAACAGTTTCTGATTCGGTGAGCGGTTTCGTGGTAACACCTCATCAACCGGTGTTACAGCACCGAATGGTGCAATCATGTCTGCATTTGCCGATAAGAGAATATGACTTAAATACAACAGCAGGGACGGTTTGTGAGGGATACCCAAGCCCATACATCATCATCACAACTTTATTTCTCGACCTTAGTATTTCCCTTTCATAACATGGCTCATGGAAGTGAGTCAAATATTACCGGTTACCTTTGACTACTGGCATAGAAACTCACAGGATTGTAGGATATGTCACGGCTCTCCATAATTGTGAGCCGATCGATCATTGTGTACGGGGGGTAATTCAACCTCATTATGATGTAGACCTCCAGGGACGTAATGAGCAACAATTGCTGAGTTGGAAAGAATCCTCTGAAGGTCCTCCAAATGCCTTGATGTGGACTGCGGTGTGTAAAGGTACGTGAGTGGGTGAAGGTTGAAACGGTGAAGCAATTTTACAATGTTTTTTATAGTTAGGGGTCAGGTGCTCGGGAGTGGCACCGCTGGTCAGCTCCGTACTGCCAGGGAACAAGCGGCGCAGTCCGCCTGTCTGGCATTAGGGATTTCAGCGTGAACGTTGTTCCCTACAGGATCATACGTAGTACAACCAATAAACTAAAGCTTCAAACTAAATTGACCACCACCATCGCGGAGTTTCCAAGTAAGGAAGGACTGTGACCGAACAGCGTTGCAAATCGTGCGACAGAACAGTCCTGCCTGTAACATTGCTCTGGTCCTTGAAGCTTTGGAGCTTGAGTGACGGAAGAAAAGGCCACACGATCTCATGTCTCGACGGCTTACACCATATCTTTTCGCTGGCGTATTGGGTGCGATCTCCACAGAACTGGACTGTTTTGGAAGCTTACTACAGCCCGTCGTGGGCATCTCAGGCGTTGTCTCAGGCGTTTACATTTTCAAACCATTCTTTGAGGAGGCCGCTGCCACACAGTGCGCACTTCATTCGGAACATGGACGGGAACCGTACTAATTTCTATTGGTTGCCAGAGAAATCCGAGGCGCAACAGGGACGGTCAAATCCACAGACCGGCTGCAACTCGACACCGCTCCTCAGGAAGGCAAATAGAATCAGTGCATGCAATTGTTGTCCGCTAGGCGGAACGATGGCTTGTGCGCAACACTAATATCCAACTGTCTAAGCCGTTGCCGTCATGCACATGTCACTCGGCCGTTCCATATCGCGCGTCGTGTTTGTCCTGTGGCCTTCAAGGAGGGTGTAAAGGTGTACTATCCGAGCGAATCGCTACATCATAATTCCATACACATGGAATGTCTTTGGTTACGGATTCGTATTCGATCCTAATAAACGCGGCAAATTCCCGCTATCTCCACGACTGGGTGCTCAATCGCATACATACGCCATACGCCTGCTTACCGCCGATCGACATCCATTCTCGTCACGCCGTTAGTGCTACTAGCTACGGCGTCGCGGCGTTCCCATATCTGTCACTCGTCTTTCAACAGTAATCCCACTGGAAGGCATAAGATCCTCACCTGTAAAACAGTCTCGCCTAGGAAGATCATCTCTTTGCGAGTCTCTTCGACGATGAGGTCCTGGATTTGCAGCCACTTTTCGCCCTCACCGCCTCCGCCTCCGACTCGGAGATGAACCTTCCAGACCGTATTTTCCTTATCACGCGTAGTTCCCGCTACGGATTCGTGAACAACATTGGCGATCAGATCGTAGACTGTAGGCGGATGCGAGGGTGGCGCATCGAGGTCTATCAACAAACCATGTCGACCAAGATCCGAACGGAGATGGGGACGATCAGCACGTTGCAACATGAAAGATCGACGAAGCGTACATTCGCGGAAATCAACGCCCCTGAGCGGAAAGGTGACGATAGTAGGGTTTTTCTCTTCCACGAAGACATTCTTGGTGAACCGCTTGTAGTGGAGAATAACATAACGTGGAAGACGCTGACATTTGTATCGCCTTAGCTGACCTGCCGACTCCTTTGATGGTGCGTGACTATAAGTGATAAATGAAGCGTGTCCAACATGAGGAGTTTACCTGTGTGGTGACACCATCATATTTGGCCAACACGGAATGTACACTAACCTGTGGGATAATGTTTTTCTCGAATGCGTCCTGGAACAGTGGGGGCGGTGGAAGATCAACTGCTAGGAAGAGGAACGGCGATACCATTGACTTGATGTCTGACGCGCGGGAGTCATAGATCTGTATGAGCGTGATTCATGATCTTAGTGTCCCTAACCTCTGTCAATATCAAATTTCGGCTTTTCGTTTCCGGCTTCGTCAGGGCGCACGAAGACTTGTTGCGTCTCTACACGAAGCTCCCCCTGGAAAGTCGAGAAGATTACACCTGTGCAGGTCATGTATTACGGACACTCGGCAACTACAACCAAGACTCACTCGAGTTCTTCTTCTTCGTACCGCCCAGATCGATATGCAAGCGATTAAGGAACCAACCAAGGAATTCGACCGGATCTCCTTGTTTCTCTAATGAGAATTTTCCAGAACTGGCACGATTCACTTCCTGCAGGAACTCATGTGGGCTGACTTGGCTCTTGAAAAGCCGCGGATTCCATATTTTCTTGGCGAGTGCTGCAAACCTCTTGACAAGCTCCGTTTCTTTCCCCTTGAAATCTGATAGGAGCAAGTAGTCTCGAAGTGGAGGGACATGAAGGAGAGAGTGTATGATGACATTCATATGATCATTACGCTTGATGTTGTTTAGACCAACGTACCCTTGCAGATAGGGCTTGTGTGAGAGGTCGTAGGATGGTTTAGAGAGGTAAGATGTAGAGAAGAGGTTCGCTATCGATGTTTTCGTAAATTTGGGATTCAGCACGAAAGCAATGTCTTCGAGTGACGGGTCGGATACGAGATAGCCATCTGGGAGTACGTAGACCTGATAGTCCACTGGGGTGAATCGCCGCTACACGTGTGAATGGTGAAATTGACCTTTGTTGTCTCAAGATTGATGAACACATGGTGGTCATCATGAATGGAGTGGACATAAGCATATGAGCTGCGGCCACGGCCTTGGAAATACTTTCCGCAGACAAGGCAGCCGTATATATTAATATTGGAGGTCGAGACTGAGCACACTTTCTCAAAATCAAAGTCAAGCAAGGCCCTGTTAATCTGCGAAGAAGCGTGAGGGAGTATCAGGAGCTGAGGAGGCGTGCTGGCATACGGTGTCGAGGTATAAGTCCGATGCCTTGTGCTCATATGCGGAGGCTGTAGCATCTAAAGAGTACGGATCATCTTCAACATCCGACCCAGGGACGGGTAGTGTATTTCCGTCGAGCTTGCTGCTGGGCGCCGCGTGGCTATGTCCCTCGGAATCCGAGACGGCCAGGTTGTACTCTAACCTAGTTCGTTTGCTCGGTGGCTCGCCATCTGAGCAGGGGGGCTGCTCTTGAGACAGTGCAAAGTTGGAATCAGACATACTTCGAGGAGAACGTGAAAGACGTCGGGCGTGTCAAGTCAATGTGTGATTACATAAGCCACCAGTCAAACGAATTAGTGTCTGTCCCGACCGAGTGTGCTCGCTATTGGGATGCTCTCCCGCACTCGCGCTTCGTTGCGCGTTCTGTCTTGCTCGACACGTTCAAAGGTTTCCGCGTTTTCCTCGACAGCGGGCACGCATGTCGCTCCTCAGCCAAAGCCATCCCTAACACTGGACCCTAGTTTGAAGTCGTTGCTTCACGACGTTGATATATCTTTGATGCCCAAGCACAAAGGAACAGAAGAGCCAGCCCCAATACCTGCGCGAGAACTGGAGGCACTTGAAAATGACGTGGGCGAAATAGAATACCATGACATGGACCATGAAGACTACCCGATTGAGGAACCTGCACGACGCAGGGAGGACCGCAAGTCACCTGCGGCCCGGTTCGGCAGCGACGGAATCGGCACTGTGGTTTTATCCCCTGAACTTCAGCGCTCGGTCACTGCGCTCATCGAAGGTATGCTCCTGTTGTCACTCTCGTACTCGAGTCCAGTGATCGTGTATAGGTACAAACAAGACACTGCTGCACAGTGACGCAAAACGTTTGTTTACAGAACAGGATAGCTCGGGAGAAAATTGGTCTGCAGCCTACAATGTGGAATACAAAAACCGTCGACAACGTTATCAACACTCTGCGCGCGATGGAACTGCATTCGCGTCTGTCATCCTCCCTGCGCATTATTCCGCCATATATGCGGTATTGCGCCACGTAAAACATAGATTAGGAGTATCGTGGAACGTGGATAGGGTCATCGATTGGGGTTCTGCCACCGGAAGCGGACTCTGGTAGGGTCTGCCCCTAGTGGATATTGGATTGCTCATGAGAACTCTGTAGGGCAGCGTTGAACGTATTTCAAAAGCCATACACGACCTCAGGAGAGGGTCTATTGTTAGCCAACTCCACCGTTGTCACGTACCTTGGTTTGGACCAGCGCGAAGGCCTCGTGTCGATAGCTAAGCAACTTCTGCAAAGTAAATGCTTGCGCTTTCTCCATCCCATTCATAGTTGCTGAAGTCATTGCACAGAAACTGAGCTTGGTGCATTGAGCGCCACGTGGAGAAAGTCCTTCCACGAAGAATACTGCGTAGATCCTGTCGAGGGTCATTCTACAATTGCCCTCTCTGCATTTATGCTGTCTGCACAACCTTCCCCTTTTGCCAGGAAAAAGATGGTCAAGGAAATGTGGGACAGTGGTGCGCAAACGATCGTATGTCCCATGCTTTCTACAATGACTAGCAAATTGATCGTAGGCAGATCCTCATCGACCATAACTCGCCTGCTGGTTTCCAAAATATTGCGGCAGCTCGTCATATTTTGCTCGATCTGGGCCGCAAGGAGACTGAAAACCCCGAAATGATGGGCCAGCCTTTTCGGGGCTCACATGTTGTCGCACCCGTAAGTCGCAGACTTGCATAATGTGAACATGCCGTGAATATTCTTTTCTGCCTCATTTTTCCGTCCATTTCCCCACATTTGAAAAATGCGATGTCGTCTCCACATTCACCGGTCTTTATGATCTAGTGTCCACATGATCGCCCCTGTCCCCTCGAACATTCTGGCCCTTCGGGTCTTGTCTGTGGCTTTTCCCAACGCCTGCAGCGCCCCACGTTTGTTCGGCGCACGAAACATGCAAAGGAAGGGCACGAGGATATCGGCTACTCATATGTTGTCATTCGGCGAGGACCAAGACCAGATGGTACAGTTCTAGGTGTAAGAGGACGACCAGTGGGAAGAATGGGAGGAGTAGAGAGAGAAGCGATAGAACGAGCGAAGATGGGGGCAGGTGTGCTCAGGGAGTTGCAAGTTCATGGGTACGATCGTACCACCAACCCGCAATCGCCGTCATCTTCGGCGTCAGCTGAGCAGTTCACATTGGCGCATGCCCGATCACCGCCACCCATCGACGTCAATTCCGCCCCCGCGGATCAAGCACAAGCACATGTTCATGTGCCTGTGGATGACGGTGTTGGTACCGGCGCCGTGGAGGTGCTTGGGCGGGTGGCGAGCGCAGATGCTGCGCCCTTCATGTCGCCTCATGTTGATGTGCGTTCGTCGGACGAAACTACTGTGCCAGGGCAGGCACAAATCTCCCCATCACCAACATCAACATCAACGCCACCAGCGTCTGTCCGAATACTCGCTTCCACATCGGAATTCCTCCACTGTGCAGGGTATTCAGAAACCGAAGCGAGACCTAAGAGTGCGCCCGAAGAGTTCGAGTCGCCGTCAAACCTCGAGGAGGCTCTGGGGCGCGAGGCATACGGATGGCCGCGTCTCGTGTTCCCACCGCTCAAGAAGAGCGGACATATCATTATTGATGCATGTACGCGTGAAGGTTCGTATCCTGTTCCTATTCCCACCGTTTTTCCCGTATATCAAATCTCATCATTTATCGAGATGGAAGCGATGGGCTAACGTCCATGTTTTTGTTTCAATAGGAAAAATAATGCGGCTTACGATTCCAAAATCGCAAGGTAAACAAGCATTCTACGATGCCCGCAAATCTTCGTGGGGCGACATCTTTCCTCACCCATCTAAGAATGAACCCATTGAACGCTTCCAACCTACCGACGAAGGAATTACCTCGAAGCAACAAAGCATCCGGAATGCAAAAGGACCAGATGTAGGCAAACGATCAAAGGGACGAGACAAGAAAGACGAGACACACAAGAAAAGTTATGCTGCGCTTGATGATATGCTTCGTAGGGAGCAAAAGGCGATCTGGAAAGCTTCTAAGAAAGATTCAGCTTTCGAGAGCGATGAAGTTCTGCGGCTCGTTGATTCAAAGGCAGGAAATGTTCATCATTACTGAACTTGTGCCACCAACTTCAAACATTTTGGCTTTCAAATTTGTTTATCCTGCCCCAATTTTCACCCCTTTTCCCTTTGCTTCGTTACCGATCTCCACTTACCATAAGCACACGCACACACAGATATCGCACTATGCTATTACTCGATGTATTGTCGAACCGCCTTATCGGAAGTGCTCTCCCCCGCACATCCCAAGCAGTCGAGATAGGGGTAGATAGGTCAACCTTAGAAGGCCGGCGCCGACAGAAAACATCCCTTTCATTGCTCACACCACCTGATCGCCGTTACTAAATCGAACGCTCGTACCAAGCTGTACGAGCGTCATCCAGCTCCACTCTTTCACACGAAATGTGTCCGGCCATCCATCAAAGATCCTTTATCTGAATGCCGGGCGCTTGGGTTGAGCTGAGCAGTATCCGAGTGATCGCATTCACTGCAGGGGGGAAATATCCGTCAGTCAATTATAGTTTTCTCAGATATAGAGACAACGAATGGCGATGTCAATCGGCGACCGAATGGAAGCGAGCATGAGTGAAAAAGGGCAAATTGCGATACGGTGATGTTTAAGCAGACCGGTTGGTCAAGAAAGGGGAAGAAGGAATCGGTGAAGGGGAAGAAAAAGGTTCGTTCGAAAGAGTCACGTTGAACTAACACAGTGACACCGAGCAACTCGGAAATGGATGTAGACGAGGTGATAATGCAAGAGAATCGGGACGAAGAGATCACGAAAAAGGGGAGGATTGCACACACGACATACGCACCAGGCTTAACACTCTTACTGCTGTTCTTTCCCTTCTGGGCTTTAGCCTCAGCCTCCGCAACAGCATCCTTGAGGTTTCCCGTGGCACGTTTCACGTTAAGGACAAATTGTCTGACATTCCTCACTACATCCTCGACGGGGAAATGTAGCTAAGGGTTTGGACAGGAATCAGCACCGGTAACCAAAAATAAAAGGCAGGAGAGCTGGAACAAAGAACAAGCTCTCATAAGCCCACCCACCTTTCCGACGGGCATCCTTATAGTTCCCGTCTTGTCACCTCTCCACTCGGTTGTTCCTTGTAGCCTTTGAATATACCCCTCAATGTCGTCCGTGACTGTTCCTCGTCTCTCAGATGGCATGAGACCACGAGGACCGAGGATACGACCCAGTTTGCTACCAATGCTACGGATGAGGGATGGTGTACAAAGGATAGTTGTGCAGTTGTTGTGTTTGCCTTCCGTGACCTGTAGTTGATCCTCAGTAACGGAACGAGAGGCGAGACGAAAGAACAAACTGCGTCAACTAGCTCTAGTCCGCCAACGACATGGGCACCAGCTTTTTTGGCTTCGTCTGCTTGCCGGCCATCCGCAAAAACAAGGATACGGTACTCCTTTCTTGGCTTGGCCTCTCGAGGGAGGTTGATACGACCAGTAGGTATAGGTGCACCACGTGACATAGCGGTCCGGATCACCAACTCATATGTCGAGTTGGGTCGCGTAACCTCTACTGCCTGAGGTGTCAAAACACGGCGAGTGAGCGACATTGGACGTGTAATGATAGCAAACCTACGCGAAGAACAGAGAGAGCGTCGGCGAGAGTCATCTTCTCATTCACGTATGCGTCTTTACCGCGTTTGGCCGCCTTTCTTTTGGCTATGAGAGCAAGCTGATGCTTTGAGGGAGCCTTCTTCTTCTCGATTCGTTTCGCAAGCAGGACGGGTGACGAAGACAAGCGGCGGTTGGCCACAAACTGGGACGATGTGCCCTTTAAGCCAGACCAGACATGTACCGACTCATAATTCAAAACGGCCTTGAATGTATGGCAGGTGTACTCACTGGACTAGCGAACGAGAATGTGCATCGCCGGCAGAGCAAACCAAGACTGGACGACATTGAGAAGGAGAACAGCTCAGAAAGAGTTCCTGGCAGTAAGTTTTCGGTGGTAACGCCGTGGGAACCGAAATCTGACGCGCTTTCTTGAAGTCTCCAAAGGGCAAGGATCACTCCGAAATGTCACTTTTCAAGTACGCTCGTCCTCTCACACTGCGAGCCTCGCAAGTTTCGGTGCGCCGTGCAGCGACAAACGCGCAGGCCACCGACCCGACCAACACCCAGCGCGAAGTCATCCGTCGCATGCTCTATCCTCCAAATGTCCGCACCGGTCCTTCCCCCACCGGTACATGGCGTCCAGACGTAGCTCTCGCGCTCCAGCGCGCCATTCCCTCAGCGCAGGCCCACAAGACGATCGAGAGGGCCTGGGCACTTTACCAACGCCATCTGCGTAAAAAGCGCGAGGAGGAACTGCAGCGCAAGTCCGAATGCATGAGGAGGGCTATGCAGGAGCTTGAGGAAATTGACCCAATATTATTCAAGGAGGCAAACAGGAGAGAGGATCCAAGAGCAAGAAGTGTTGCCGAGACAGAGATGCTCAAAACTTGTTCCAACGCCGAGAAGAGGGCCATCGAGTCGAGAGTCAGAGGCCTATTCCCTCGCGAGCTCAAGGCTCCAGCAGACACCCCATCAAAAGAGGGCTGGCCGCACGATTGGAAACCATTCAATCGCCCACTATAGGTCAGCGCGCCTCTAGCTTACTAGCCATGACACTGATATTCCGTACCAGAATCGTTCTAATACTCTCTTGAGTACGCTCACGGGTCACTCGTTAATACGCGGTGAAGTTGGCAAAGTTGAGAATTGATGCTATACGAGCCATTTAAAGTCCAATGTCCCTAAAATCAGCCATCCTTTCGGGAGGGATGCCCATAAAGGTATCCGGGGCACCCCTTCCTGCTGTCTTCGCAACCACGGCAGCATGTACTCCTTCTAATGCTTTCGTCCATGAATGAAGTGCAGCGTATCGCTTTCTCTCGAGTGCTTGACTATGGGTGATTGGGCATGTGTGGTGTTGAAAGAGATAGAAAAAACTTACGCGCGATCCAACTCTAATCTCATGCCAACTTGGTCTATCCGACCATCAACTTTCCCTTCCAGGATGAGCCCTATCAAGAGTTCTTCTACCTCCGCAATTTCAACATTGAGTTGCTGCACGGCTGTGTTAGTCTTCAACTTACATTTTCACGAATTCAACTTACCTTGGCAAGGAACGAAAGCTCCAGACGCGTGTATGGCTTGATGAGATCAATGAGGTACGATGTGCGTAGGCTTCTCAGGAGTTCACCGATGTACGATCTAATGAATGTGTCGTCCATTATCGTTGAGCGATTATCTATGCCAGCACCCGTTAGCGCGAGAGTTTTCGTCTCCAATCTCCAATTTACCTTTCAAAATCTTCTCAGCCAAATGTACTTCCCTCCGTTGATAAGCGTCCACCAAATCTGTCATTGCTTTGATTTGTGGGTCTGACTTGTACGGTTTCGTCTCTTGCGAGTCAAACGGATTCACTTCGCTCCCTGTCAACATGTTGGCAAGTACAAGGTACTTCAGCACTTGGATACGCTGCGGGGAGCCAGCTTCGTCATAATTCCGGAAGGACTCGAAGAAGTCAGAGGAAGCGAGGGACCATTGGCGTTCGCCCATCCACATTTTGCCGCCACACTCTTTGATGACGCCCATGATACGCGGGTGTGGGATCGCGGAGCGGACATTGTTTGATGCGTTGTAAATTTCCTAGTTTACGTTCATCACTTGAGGAGGGCTGTTCACGACGCTTAAAAGGCGGATATGCAAAAATACCTTGAGTTTTTTGACGTTTCGCATTTCGTTGTGCATCTGGATCTCGAGCGCGTAAATCTCCAAGAGCTGAGTTCCCCGTTGTGATTGGTCCTCGCTGTCCATGGCAGCTCTCGTCGTAGCATGCAGTTCGCGGATAATCTGAACATTTTTGTGTCACACGAAAGTGAATGGCTTGAAAACGGACGGTATGCGCACCTTCTGGAGTCGACCATACTCTTTTCTGTCCAACCAAAGCTTGGCGAGCTTCAGATTCGTCTTCACCGATAGTCTCTACACATGGCCGTGGTCAGCGCCTCGTCGCTTAACCCGATGCATGTCCTGACGCCCCAGGATCCGCGTCAACAACAGCCCGAAGCTTACCTCGTTCTTGGCCTCCTCCAAGGCCTCGTTCGTCACGGCATAAAATCGTTCAAGGACGTCCACCTCTACAATCCCTCCTTTGCCGCCGCCCACATAATCCAATATCCCGTTGATCGTCTTCTCAGAGTAGTTCCGAGTGACGGCGGATTTGGTGTATGTGAGAAGCTGGGTATAGGTAGCCAGCGCATCGGCGGGGCGGTGGAGGGTCAGAAAAAGTAGTTTCGTGGACTGTTTCAAGGCTTTGAAGCCCCTTGTCGTATTACAGTGTCGATGTCAGTCGCGAACACGAGAGGATGAGATGAGAGTGGGGCTCACCAATCGCCTTTCTCTGTTTCTTGATCCAGGATGGCTTTGCACTCCTTCAGCGCCTGCTCAGGGTCGTCTTCTTTCCTGGCTTTGTTTTTTCAAACATGTCCCGGCTGAGCAAAGGAAAGCACATGAGGAAGGGAGGAGTCAAACGCACATTTCGCGGTATAGTACATGTTCTCGACATCTGCACTCCCCGACTCACTAGCTTCGTCGTTATCTGAATAGTCGAAGCCATAGTCCTGTCGTTCACGTTGATAGTAAGTGTCAGTGGGGTTGGCACTCGCTCGCAGCAGTCATGCGATCACGAGGAGTTCACGAAGGAGGAAATACAGTACCTCGTCTTCGCTGCCCTGCATATATTCGGCGTCATCATCGTCCATCGTAGTTGTGACTCAGGGGGTCGAAGAATGGGAGTGGCTGTATGGAACGATTGGGATACGCCACAAGCCGAGATTAGGTAGTTGTAGTCGATCTTAGAAAGGATGCTCTGCGACTTTGATAAGGTGTGTATTACACAGAGTATGCTACCGGGTCATGCATATGTGGGTATGCTGTGTGAGATGCAATTGGGAATGTAGAAACCATGCGGTCGTAGATAGGGTCATAGTGATCTTCAAGTTCAGATGGGAATCAAAACAAACGAAACAAAAATTTTGACACCAGAGTCTGCTGGAATTATCACCAGTCAGGCCAAAGATCAGCCAGACTCAGGTTCGGATCTTCTTCAGGAGTGTCCTTCTGTTTCATCCAGCGATCCGGCACCTGTCACCTCATAGCATTCACATGACATTCAACAACCAACCAGCCCACAGGAAACTCACCAATGGGAAGTACCTTTCCATCGCACTGATAAAGCGTTGCCTGTATTGTTTCGGCCCAACTATGGTGGGCTCGCCCTTGCCACCTCCGCCAAGGAACGCAGACTCTTTCACCCAACTCTCAAGTTTCTTGTCCCATGTGTAGGTACGGATATAGTCTAATGAAACATCCTCATGAGCACCTCTTCAGTGATAGAAGCGAGGAGAGGTTCAGCCGAGAGGAGTAAACCTACCGACGATTCCGACCACAAGCTCGTGTGTCTCGTTATCAACGCCAACAACTAGCGAGTAGTCCATGACGTTAATGTCCGATAGGAACTTGCTGTCATTGTACAACGCGCCACGCAGAATTCTCTTAGAGTGTTCTTTGAGATAGAAAGGTGAGAGGTGGGCAGCTTTGCAAAGGGTCAGGAGGGCTCGCTGAAGAGACAACCTATCGCTCACTTTCAACAAGGTTCTCATCCAACAAGACCTCATTCTCCCTTCCAGTGGATTGTACATGCCGGTTCCTAGTGGAGCCTTTGAGATCATAGATCTGTCAAAGGAGCGTGATCAACCCTGAAAAACCCGCGAGACAAACATTTATGTGTACCTTGGCGAATCGACGGTTGTGAAGCAAATTCTCCATGACAAGCAGATTCATGTGAGTCACTTTGGCCCTGCCTGCTCCCTTGTCCCCCTTGTCTTTAGACTTCTTGAATGTCAGCTTATAACAACCAAAGACTTTAGCCAGCAATGTTGGGCGCTAATCGTAAGGTTAAACAACCTATTCCTCGCAAATAGGCAAGTAGACGACATACATTTCCACTGACAGCAGATGCCATATAATCAAAGTATGCAGGAGCAAAAGTTTCCATCGTTTGCAACTCCGCGCGCGAGAGCTCTTTCGCAATGAAACGGTCGTCTGGCAGCCAAGGTTAGTCCAACCCCCTGAGCACACAAAATGAATTGGCCAAAACCTCTAGTCTTTAAGAATGCGGACCCGGATTTCCCCCCGTTAGCGTCCCACTTGACACACCGCGACAAGGACTCTACCGTGCTCTTTTCACAATCGTACGTCCTCCGTAATGCATCAAACTGCTCAGGATATAGTATGGTACAGCTGATCGTCAGCCCACCACTCTCGAATGCTGCCCAAGACGCGTACAGCCAGCTCAGTATCGCAATGAAGTAGTGGCACTCACAAATAACCCAAGACATCTTCGTAGATGGAGACTTGAGCTCGTCCGTGAGATTGACTGCGTCCGAGGTGTCCACATTGACGACTCCCCACGTTGACGAGCACTCAGATACAGATTGATCGTCTGGCATAAACGCTTCGCCACCTTCAGTGACCTTTGGTTCACGGGACGTCCGCTTCTCAGCACGAGATTTCGTGAGCATCTCGCGGTACTGTGGTGAGCTTAAAATTTCCGCACTCAGCGCATTGGCAACAAGGGAAAGATACAAGAAACCTACTTGAGCGCAAGAGCAATGATTGACGTAGGCTCGTCAGTCCTAACGACCATTGAAGAATCTCGAAATATGTGCTCTGGATCGTGCAATGGGTCCTCGCTATCAAATTCTACGCGCTTCGAGGGGAGTTGGGGCGGCCACAGTCCGGAGAACGCCTGTCTAAAGATTGAGTTGCGTCCTGGAAGTTCTTCGAGCGAAAGTGTCGGTGGGGTCTGCGGCGGGTTTGACTCCGGGGGAGAAGAGCTTAAGAATGGGGATGGTGGGAAAGACCGTTCTGCAACAGGAGGAGACAATGGAGGAGTGGATGTAGAAGGGGGAACCGGTGTTCCCATTTCCTGAGCGGGGAGTGGATCTGCAGACGTGGCTGGATCCTTCTGAGCCGTGACGACAGGTAGGGTCGTAGACTGCTCAGGAGAAGACTCGGTAGCTTTATCAGTGGATTTGCGTCCTTCCTCCTCATCACCACCTTCATCATCAGCCTCACTTGAACTTTCAGAGATGTCGGATTCATCTTTGATCGCATCTTTGATGCTTTCAAGCACTTCTACCGTCGCACGAGAGGATGCAACCGGGCGTACTTTGCGCCCACGGATGACAGCATACCGTCGATTAGCTCTCTCATTCTCCCGATTGATACGTTCAAAGTGTCTTGCGATGTTTGATACCTTCGTCCCGGCTCCCTGGGGAGGTCGCCTGAACGTTGGCTTGGACGCGCTACTCAACGTGGGTCGTTGTTGGGGAACATCCCTGCCCAACCCTCTGGAAGATGTCTTCCTCTTCACTGTGCGTCCTTGGGATGGGGACAGCAATTTCCCATTGGGTTGTGGAGACGGGGGTTCACCCATCACTCGCGACCCTCTCTTATCCGGGGATGTCCTCCTGGAGGGAGCTAGAGAATCAATAGACGATCCTCCCGGTATTCTCGCCGTATATCGTCCTTGTGATCCGAGGGACCTCCTGAACCTTGGTGCTGCATTCGCTGCATACCCAGATTCGAAATCAGACGTAGAAGGCTTCTTAGTGACTTCATGTCTGTGCCTCCCACGAATGGCATTGCGTGGTAAAACAGGCCTTGACATGCTTGCGTTCGACAGCGTTGTAGTGAGGTCTTCCTGCTCACTCTCAGAAACAAGAGGAGGAGGGGCAAGTGCAGTTTTGGCGAGTTCTTCGACACCAGTAGCAGGGATAAAGTCTTGGTAGCGCGCGACAAGTTCTGCGACACTGGGGCGTTGCGATGTGCGGCGAGGGATGCGAGAGACACGTGGAGGGGGACGGTCCACTTCGGGTTCGCTTTGTTCAGCCTGCCTTGCCTGTAACCTGATCAATTGCTAGTCGCGGAGATGACGAGACTTCTAGACCTACCTGCCTACCACGGCGAGCTTGGGATAACACCGGCTCCTCTTTCGCGGCTCCGATAGTCGAGTCACTATCCGGGTCCGGCCTTTCCGCTGGAGACGTGAGATCAATGGATGGTACACTCGGTGCCTCCTCGTCGCTTCTCAACGGGGCCACTTTTTCTACAGGTTTCTCCAAATGAGTCTCCAGCTCTGCCTCTGATGCTTCTGATGCACTCGAGACTAACGAATCGCCCTTGATCCGTCTCCTACTCGGTCCCCCTTCCTCCGCTTCTGAAACACTTGTGGAAGGCACATGCGACTCGCCGAATGGACTCGTAATATCATACCGTTTCGGCCATATCGCCCGCATAGAGTTGAACGCAGAAACTCGGCGTCCATTCTTTTCAACATTCCGCGGCTTGGGAAACTTGTCAAAGTCGGCCTGCCAAGCGACGATGCGGTCTTGTCTAAACGAACGGACTTGGTTAAGAGCAAGCGTATCCATGGGCGAGGACTCCTGATAGACTTTATTAATAAGCTGGGTGATCTCCTGTCGCTCCGCCTCCGCACGTGAGATGAGGTTGTTTATGTCTGCCGTGAGCCTCGCGTCGTGTTCTTCTTCGCCAGTAGCAGCATCGATGCTGATGAGTTTGAGGTCATCAACGAGCGCGGTATACCATGATGTGTTCCGTCTATGCAACTTCTCAAAATCAGCATTCTTCAACTCGAGCTGGATTTCAGGGCGTATACGGATGCGCATCGCAGGGTAAACGATCTCGTGCAGCGTCACGGGATCCGCTTGGAACCGTACAGTCATCCCTCTTGCAGCGAAATATCTGACGTGGTGCTGGTAAATATTGTGTTGACACCCAGCACCTTGTACGAGTTGGACGTCCGCAGGATAAAAGTGAAGTTCGAGGAATTTGGCAAATGAATATCGCTGCATCTCCTCAGAGATGGGTATGAATGGCGTTGCAGATCCGCAGACCCGGCATGCGCTCCAAGTAGTGATCATATCCGGAGCAGGGTAAATGTCCCTCGCTTTGATTTGTCCATCCCATTGTTCGACAGCTACAGCCAGCCTCGTATCATTGTGCACGAACACTTGACAATGCCGTGCGAGTGGTTGGTTACACCCTTTCCCTGCACACACCGCTTTGGGATCAAGGAACTGTACCAGTGTATCGTTCACGGCTTTCTCGATGAACTGGCCGAGAGTACAATCGTTTTCGCCGTAAAACGTGATGTAGTACAAGCTGGGGGGGAAGCATGCACGTCGCATTCCAAATTCTTCGATAGGAACAGTGTATCGCCATAGAACAATGCACTGATACTTCTCGACGACGAAATCGTCCGCGTTCTTGCGCAAATACCATTCCCAGATTCGACGGTGCTCTTCATAACGATATTTGACGAGGCTGAGCTGAGATTCCAGGGCAATGTCTGCCGTGGTTTTCATAGGCACTGGTTCGACATCCGGAGGACCCGCCATATTGATGGGGTGAGGGGAGACAACGAAGGGGGACCCAGGCAAGATATGGCCGGAAGTATCGGGTTGTGGGTCGAAGTAGCCTTTCGGATCTTCAACCTGAAGGCGCTTATCAGCTTCAGGCGAAGGCGTGCGAGGGGGGAGGACGAGGGCTTCGATCTGCGCCTTGACGTCTTCTGTATCTTGAGTACTGTTGCTCGATCGGACATCCACTGCTTTTCTCTCAGGCGTTGGTGTACCAGATGCTACTTTTTTATCGATGACCTTGAGCTTGTCAATATCTCCTTTTTCTTCCCGTCGCACAAGGTCGTCCTCCCACGCGCGCTGAACTCGCGTAAGCTCGTCGTCCAACTCTCCCATGCGTAGTACAGGCTGAGGAGGTGGAAATCGTAGTGTGGCGGAAACGGAAATGAAAGTCTTGTAATAGGGCTCGATGGATTGTTGGATACGTTTTGAAAGCCTGAATCGCTCAGCGTCCGCATCGGGGAGATCTTCCTCCGCCGTGTCCTCAATCGCCAACACGTCCGCCTTCGCCTTCGCCTTATCCGTAGGGATTGCCAATTGAACCAACGACACCGACGCAGGTGCCAACGCCCCAGTCCCGATCCCCTTTCCATTCCCATTGGCATCATCGACTAGCTGTCCCTGTTTCGTCATGACCGCAGGCACGGCTTCTAGGGGTAAGGAAGGGAGTGTGATTACCGAGTCTTTCCAAAGATGCGTCTCCAATTTCAAGTTTCTGACGATGAAGGTTAAAAACCTCGTGACTTTCTTCACCCTTCTCAGCGTCTCAGAATCCCCGCCCCTCAGGATGATTGTGCAGCCCATGTTATGATTGCAGCCCTCAAAACGCATGTATGTTTTGCGTCGCCCTGGGATAAGAGGGTGGTCGAATGTTTGGACGCGGAAGCGCCCACAATGACCTAAACGTGGCTCAAGAGCCAGTTTGTCCATGGAGGAGAACACGTCTCCCTGCGTCATACGAGCTACAAATGAGACGGCAGAAGGTTTCACAGAGCGAGCGACGGCGACATTGTGCTGAGCAAGCCCCTCCAATGCAATCCTCGACACACTCTTCTCGGCCATGACGACATGAGGTCTTAACGCAGCGATTCTGCTAACTAGGTTGCCGAGATACTCTTTCTCTTGGCGAAGGACTTGGCCGAAGTGGACATATTGGCCCTCAACGCGATGAAATTCAAGAGGGAAAGTGACAAGCATGACGCGTGGGTTCCGTTGCGACCTCAGCATCTGTTTATGCGCCACGTTCTTTGTGATGACGGCACCGTCGACATATTCCGAATCCGAGGGAGCCCCACCTGGGATCTTCTTAATCTTGACGTATCGGCGAACATCCATATCCTCGCCTTGGTGGTAGGGGACAGCAGTGAAAGTAAGTTCCCGGGCAATGCGAAGGGAGATTTTAAGCAAGGTTTCTTCCCATTCTTTGATATTGGGGATGTTTTCAGTGGTAAGCATTTGACGCAACATGATACGGAGATGGAACATGGAAATGAGGTTGAGTTCCTGAGCATATCTAAGAGTCCAGTGGGTCTTAGTGGAAAGTTCAAGGACATTGAAAAATCGACTCACGCGGTGGAATCGCGTCTCGTTCGCCACCCCTCGACAGTTGGGAAGTTGTCAAGGCGACTCTGCACCCTGCTCCTAATGAAAGGGGTCGCGCTATCAAAATCCCCGAAACTATTAAATCTGGACCTCATCGCCCCATATGTCAGTGGACTGTCTGGTCCGGAAAAATGGTCCGGAGAGCTTAAAGGAAACTGAATCGTGCTCATCGCAGACATATCAACATTTACTGGAACGGTGACCGGAAAGTTGACAGGTGTCTTGGCACGAGGGGCCGTGGCAGGTGGTGTGTAGGCTTGGTTCGGCTGCTGACCAAGCGTCGCGGGATCCTTCTCGTCCTCTGTGAGATTTCTGCGGAAGGGTGCGGTGGAGTCGCGAACAGGCTCCCATTCCAGAGGGGAACTGGACGCGGTGTCCTCCAAGGCAGAAGCGAAGCGTTTTGTTTCCGCTATGGAATATAAATTGAAGGGTTCGTCTGTACGCCCGAATAGCTGCGACGCTGCGAAGGGAGACTGAGGATGATGGCCTAAACCAAGGGTAAAGGTATCTGAGCCGAGCTGGTGGGCGGGGAAAGGCGATGCGGTTGACGAGACGACAGAACGACGGTCGTCATCCTCGTCTTCGTCTACCTTGGCAAGTTTCTCGAGGCAAAGGTTGCATACTCGTATCATGCCATCGTGGCCGAAGCGGGAACCTTTGATAATGTTGGAGGCACAACGGGAACAGAATATTTGACCTGGAAAGGCTCAGAAAAAGGGAGCAGTATAAGTGATTTTTAGGACTTGCCACATATCCGACAATGATGCTTTCTTCGCCATGTTGTGAAGACACTCTTGCAATCATAACATTCCTTTGCGTTCTCGTCGTCCATCCAATAATCGCGAGACAATCCTATTTGATGTAATCAGCAAGTACCAAGGGGTGGTGTTGACCTTCGACATGCCTTCTCCGCGTATTCTGCGAATCACTTTTGAGACAGAAGCAGACCGATTGTGAGAAACCGAAGTGCGTATGCTGCGAGCGTCATCTTGGATCGGGAACCCAGGGATGGATGTTCCGACTGCGCCCCCATCTGGAACCTCGTAAAACGGGGGAACATGGGCGCCGCGAGAGGGCGAGCGGTCGAGATCGTGGCCGAACGAGGGTGCCTCGAAGACGACGGGGGTGAGAGAAACGAGGGGCGGTGCGAGGACGGCGGACACGAGTTTGAGCGAGACTGGGCGCTGCTCGGAAGAGGACCTAGAAGAGAAGGAGGAAAGGTTATTATGTACGAGGGTTGCAGATGGACGTCGCTGGTCATTGTTCAGAGCCGACTGGGGACCGGGAGGAGGGGGTGCGGTTGATGCAGTAGCGAGGGGCGTTGCAAAGCTGCTTTTCATGCGGGAGAAGAGGGACGTGACGAGAGCAAACGAGGATTGATCGTTCTCGTCCTCCTCCGAGAACGGGTTGAACGACGTCAAGCTGGTCACGTCGTCGCCCGCTTTGGTGCTGCTCTGCGACCTACCCGGAGCCACGGTTTGAGTGCTTTGCACTGGCGAGTAAAGCAGTGGCGACTCCATCGTCGCGAACGACACCAGTGGAAGATAACGACGGCCGAGTGAGTTGTTTTCGGTTCACGTCCGCTGACAGTGCCTCTTATGGGTGACCATTACACACACCACGTAGCCTATCTACAGTTTCCGTACCCTACTCATATTTGTCTTGTTAGATAGCCCCTGTGCCTGATGCTTCATTTCGGAACTGAACTGCTCTTTCACCGTTTTCTTGTCTGTACGCCGTGCCTGTCGCTCTGCCTTCACAGCTCGTTTGCGTGCCTTTTTATCTTCTTTCGACTCATCTCGAGGGCGACTGATGGTCTGTTTTACGACTTTGAAGCAACAGAAATGAGCATCGCTCTATCCTAGTTCATTGACTTGCATACCTCGTTTCGCCCCTTCGTCCTCCTCCAGCATTTGACCCTCCTTGAGTCCATCGTTCGCGACACTAGGTAGTCCAGTGCGCGAATCAAGCTTGATCTTTGGTACGAGATTCAACGACCGTGCTCGAATCATGCGCGGATGATTTTCCAGATTCGAGTATGTCGCTGGGATCCGTCAGTATGTCATACCCTACCCTACCACCTGGTTCACTTACTCAGAATGGTTTCGCAGTCCCACCGGTCCTCTTTCTCGTTTGCATCGTACGCTCTGAACAATTCATCGTCGTCCAACTCTTTCTCATCTTCCCCCATAGCAACCCTTACCCTCTCATCTTGTCCCAACACACGTCTGAGCGTCTCCAGCTTGTCTGCACCGGACTCCCCAGCAAGAACAGGCTTCAGTTTTCGTCCAAGTAACTCGTGCCTGTCCATAAAGTTGACCACCATCTCAGCATAGTCTTCCCGAGATGTTATGAGATCCGGGGCAGAGGAAGAAGATAACGAAGAGCTAGTCGACGCCGTCTCCAGTTCATCATTGTCCAATGCATCCTCATCCGAACCGTACTCCTTCGCCATCAACTGGAGGTGACAAGATCATTCGAATAATATCAATGCAGGACGCGGGAGTGCGACGTACTTGGTCAAAGCGTTCATCAAGTGTAAGCAGAGCCTGAGTGCGGTACATCAAGGAGCTACTCATGCTGTATCCCGATGCATCCGACGTTCCCTTTCGTCTACGTTTACCACCAATCACTGGGAGCTTCGGCAAGTTACCAACCGTATCGCCACCCTCAGAGTAAACGTCCTCGTCGGAATCAGGCGGTGGTGGCGCATTCTCTTTCTCCTTTTTGAATTTTGCAAACCTCGCCTCCCAACTCTCATTCGAGCCTCCTTCCTCTCCTTCGTTGTTCCCTGTCTGAGGAGGTCCGTATTCATGGAACTCGTAATCAACTTCTTCTTCCCCATCCCGTTCACCACCACGGACCAGTCCCGTAAAGAAATCGTCTTCCACTTCATCGTCCACGAACGCGTCGTCTTCAAGGGCGTCCAGTGCCTGCCTGAGGTGAAGATCCATGTCCGGCTGAAACCCGGCGATCGAGGATGGCACGGATTGTTGTGTCTCATAATTTCTGGGCATCTCTGTCTTCGAGGGCAATGCTTCTGCGGGTAGGTCTTGTAACGACAAGGGAACGTCTGACTCTGGCTTTGACTTTCCCTTTGATCTGGATGTGTGCTGAGACCGCGGTGCTTCGATGAGGATGCTTTCTACACCTTCTTCTTCTGTCCCCGCTGCACGGAGGTGTTGCATGTAGTCGTACTCTGTGTCATCAAAATAGATACCATAAAGGGCTGCCTCTCCGACATT
>QGOH01000847.1:0-14115 GCA_003313155.1 Boletus sp. MG95
TCTGGGTTTAAATAGCTCTTGTACACTAGTAGTACAAAAAGTGTAGCCAACGCTCCGTGCGCAATTAGTTATATAATTAGATTAATATTTTGGCGGGTCCTATCTTCTCAGGCAACCTCCTGGGAATTCCGTGACAGTCGGGGTCTTGCCAGCGTGCACATTGTTGGGATCTCTCGCCGTTTCGCTCAATACACGGCGATGAAGGCTGCGATCAAATCGTTACTTGGACAAGGTCCAACCCCAACTGGCAGAATGAAACAAGGGAACCTCTGTCACGTTTCCCGGCGTCCCCGCTCGACTTCCATCTTTTCATGTTTCAATGCGTCTAATCCTATCATTGGACATCGTCAAATATGCCGTACAATCACTCCCCTTCTGCTGCGAAAGAGGCGCGAGTAGTGGTAGGAACCCTGATTATGAGTGGGTCCGTAGACGGAGGCATTCTTAGTCGCACATCACATGCAACGTCGGTTGTCCTATCTGTGACACTTGCGAGCCACCGGCATTTCACAGGGACATCACAGAAGACTGCGTTGTACTTCCCCGGTGAGATCGACCACTGGGGCCCGGGAGCGCGAACTGGTGCAGCCGAAGCGCCCAGTGAGATGTGTGCAAAGTTATCCCCACGTCGCAATAAGGCCTGCAGACACAGGGGATGTCACCCAGGACGGGATCCCGTCGCGTGCTGTCTTGGGAATGACTGCGCCAAATATCGTGGGGGAGGACATGGAACGTGCGTATACATTTGTTATATCTTGTCCGGAAAAGAACCAGGAGAATCGGAAATTCTAGGACTAGGAGCTATAATCAGGCGCCAAGAGTGGTGATTAAATCGCTAATCTTGCATCTTCGAACTAGATCGTTTTCGGAAAACTTTCGACACACTGAGGCCCACTCGCGCAGCAAAACATAGACGGCAGCATTCGAAACCCCACGGTGAACGGTCGAGAGAGGCCTGCATGTGATACACGGAAGGGCGACCCTAATGTTCGTAACGTTCCGCCGCTTTGTCTTTACCCGCTCAGTTTTTGAATTTTAGATAATAATAATTGTTTGAATACTGGTAGTGGCATCTCGTGTGCGGTATTCAACGTATATAATGGGTTCCGATTCTCACCTTCCGTTACCCGAACACTCACCTCTATTCCTGTTGTGAGTTGTCCTTTTCAACCAACCCAATCTCTAGATGACCGTTTGCAATCCCAGTTGAATCAATATGCCCTCTAAGGTCAAGTACCCTGGCACCATCGCTCGATGGCTTCCCAAGGACCCCAGGGGGGTCGTCCGGATGTACCAAAGCGACTTGCTCGCTCAGCTCGTCAAGAAGGGTGTCTGCACGCTAGCAGGCGATGTTGACGAGAAGCAACTTTCTCCTGTCATTTTCGAATTCAAGAAATTGATCGAGGAGGACTGCGAGATATTCAGGGACTTCTACGAGATGTTCGTCCAGGTTCGTCCTAACCCGGACTCTGACCAACTCTCGGTAAGCGTCCACCGTAGCAATAATTGATCGTATGCACCCCACTGACGTTGATTGTTTTCGTCGGGGTCAGACCACAAACTACACGCAACTCCTCGCTATTCTCGACAGGACTATCACCATGGCGCCAACTTACAGCTACACCAGCCCTCTCGTGAGCGGCGTCCCGATGTACGGCGTCCTTGCTCCTTTCTGCAACACTCCGGCTGGCTACCACGCATTCACTAATCCCAAAGTAAACAAAATATTTCATAAGATCTTTGGCGAGTGGACCAGGTTCCTCGTCTCGCCAGAATCACGCGACGTCTTGGTCGATACAGAGGGTGGCTGGTTTAGCCCCGATGCACTACAAGTACAGGACGACCGCCTTGGCACACCTTTTGCAAAGGCATGGGTGTGCTATCCCGACCAGCCCCACATGGGTTTCAAGTCCTGGGACGATTTTTTTGGTAGACGCTTCAGAAAAGGTGTCCGTCCCACCGTTGCACCAGACAACCCCGAGTTCATCAACGCCGCCTGCGAGGCGATCACATACCGAGTCGCCACCAACGTACGAGCGACGGACGAGTTCTGGCTCAAGGAAATGCCCTACTCCCTCAATAATATCCTCAACTTCGACCCGCTTGCGTCTGAGCTAGTCGGCGGGACAATCTTCCAGGCGATCCTCAGCTCTTTAGACTATCATCGTTGGCACAGTCCTGTCGATGGATGTGTTGTCAAGACGTGCGTTGTCCCCGGCACGTACTACGCCGCGCGTCTGGATGACGATCCGGACCCAGATGTCATCTCCCGCTCACAAGCCTTTGTCACCGCCATCTCAACGCGCGCGCTCATTTTCATCGAGTCGGACAACCCGCACATCGGGTTAATGTGTTTCGTAGGGGTCGGTCTTGGAGAAGTTTCGACGACCAAGGTGACGGTGAAGGAAGGGGATCGGCTCAAGAAGGGGGACGAGATCGGGTCGTTCCACTTTGGCGGGTCGACGCATTTGTTGATATTCCGACCCGAGACCAAGCTGACGCTGTTGCCTGGTCCTGAGAATCCGAATGAGGCGAGGAAGGTTGGTTCGTTGTTGTTCCATGTGGATAACCATCCCCTCGCGAAATTATCGCCGGCCAGAACCAGACGATACTTGTTATGATCTTGGATATCAAATGGTATACACAGTACTATGGACTGCATAGTCCGGATAGACTCGATGATTTCCCCTCACATTTACCTCAATTCTTCGTCTTTAGACATTAGTTCAATTTTTATTTTAGATATTTCTATCTTAATTTTATATAGTTTCTTTCTACAATGAGCCATCGGTGTATCGACTTTTGTCTGATTTATATTTTTAAAAGTTGTATTCACAGCGTAGGTGGCAAAATAATTGTCACTTCGTGCTCTATATAACCTTCCTTGCCAAAACACTCTCCTTCATCCTCCTTGAAAGGGTTGCTCTGTGAGGGAAGCATCTGCAAAGCAGACAAGTAACGTACTCAATCCACGAAACTTTTTCCGGCCCTGATTGGCTAAACGGACTGTAAGCGACTCCAAAAAGAGCCAAGCGGCTTAGTCCAGCCCGTTGGTCTGATGAAGGGGGATTTGAAAGTCACCTAGGGACCGAAAATTGATAGAAAGATGATCCAAAATTTCGAATCATTAGAGTAAAGAAGCGAAATCATGCTTGCGTCAAGCGAATCTGCATAGTAGATGCCGTGTGACGTCCGACGGGAAGAAGGAAAGACAGGCTGGACAGGGGTACAAAAGGGACCAACACGCACTGAAATCGTGAAGATTTGGGAAGGCCGAGCTCTTGAGGCGCAACCAGGCGGCAAGGATTGCTAGGCTTTGCAAGCTCAATACAGTATATCTAACGAACCTCCACACTTTCTTGTTGCGCACTGTTGCTTAGTAGTCTGAATCATGTTACCTAAGCCGGTACATGTTTCTCCCTTGCGCACTTAAACGTGTCTCAGGCTGGCGGGGCTCCACCAGCTTGAGGTATGCTACAGTACCCTTGCATGGCGGTCGGTATCACTCCACTAAATCCAGCTTCGTGCGCATTGTCGAAGTTGGTCCGCGTGATGGCCTCCAGAACGAACCACGGCCGATCCCTCCTCCCATCAAAGCAGAACTGATCGACCGGCTCGGGCGGGCTGGAATACGAAACATTGAAGCAGGCAGCTTTGTCAGCCCGAAATGGGTACCTCAGGTCCGTCACTCCCACCCTTGCCACTTGTATACTGTCCCGATCCACGGTGGTGCGTATTTGACAACAGATGGCAGGGACAGCAGAGGTCCTTTCTCTAATTGATCCCATTCCAAACACTGAGCTCTCAGTACTCGTTCCAAACCGCAAAGGTCTCGACGAAGTCTTCCGCATTCTTTCTGCTTCCACCACTCCTGATTCCGCCGCGAAGCCTCCACCACCGGTTACTGAAGTAGCGATATTCACTGCCGCGACGGACGCATTCTCACGGGCGAATACCAATGTCACAATATCAGAGTCCTTGGCGCGTCTTGAGCCCGTTGCCCGTGCCGCCCTTGCTAAGGGGCTCCAAGTACGGGGTTATGTTTCGGTCATCGTCACATGTCCATATTCGGGACGCGTCGACCCGCGGAGGGTGCGAGACGTCTCGAGGGAGCTGCTCCAAATGGGCTGCTATGAGGTCAGCTTGGGGGACACCACGGGCACTGGCACGCCAGCCAGCGTCCGCGCAGTACTGGAGGAAGTCTGTAAGGAAATAGAGCCAAGCAAGCTTGCTGGACATGTGAGTGCCTATGTATCTCTACATCCTTGTGTCGGCATCGATTGTGTGCAACTTGGTTTACATCGTCCCGACTAGTTTCACGACACGAACGGAACGGCACTTGCGAATATATTCACCGCGCTCGATATGGGCTTGCGCTCGTTTGATGCCTCGGTCGGCGGACTTGGCGGGTGTCCTTATTCCCCCGGGGCTACCGGGAACGTTGCCACAGAGGACGTCGTGTACGCCCTCACAGGAGAGTCTCTCTACGGCGACATCGGAGAGCCATACTCTGGTCCGCCCATCTTCCCCTTGAATGATTTCGCACTAATCTCCTTCATTGTCTCCCAGCACCTTCACGAGCATCATCGTCCACTCTGAGTCCGAAATGGGACGTTGGCCCGGTATCTCTTCCGTTGCTTGCGGAAACAGGCGCTTGGATTTCTGAGATTCTCGGGAGGGAGAACACGAGTCGTGCAGGGCGTGCTTACCTCGCTCGAAAACGCCGGGAACAGCAGCTGGCCGAGAAGGCACAAGCACAGGCGAAGCTTTGAGTTGGCGAGCGACTGGGGACACGTTGAGCAAACGTTGAGCGCACAGAACCGTTCATAGAGACCAGGTAGCAACGTCCAGGCCCCATGGGTAATTTCTATATTTCATTTTTGTAGTTCAAGAGCATTTCCTGCATTCAACACACGAAACTATATGATCCCCGCTTTTCTCTTGAAATCCGGAAATTCACAACAACTAACCAATTGCTACTGTCGATGCATGAAGCCCACTTTCACCGATTTCCCAAGACCTATCCCTTGAGTTGGTCGACAAACCTTGACAAGCCGGATCGTTTCGTGGCCGCTTAGCCGGGGGTCGAGGATACGTACTGCCTTATATCTTGCTGCGGGACTGCTTGGAGTTGGATGGATGGGACCTTCGCGCCACTAACTCATGCGGGGCCACACTGATCTGCAACTTATGATTGAGAATGGCCGCCTCTCCACCGCCCAAATGATCCTGTTTCCCGTTCACTTTATGTGTTGATGTTCCATACACTGCAGCGTAGATAACACAAGAAAGTGGTATCTTCCTTCGCCTTTGATACGAGATTCGCACTCGGGGACATTTCCTGTTCAAGGTGGCCAAGTTCACAGTGGACAGAGTGACCATGCTGCAAGCTAAGTATCAACAGGTCGAATCACAAGGTTATTAGTGCTGTCTCATCCCCAGTCTTTTCTGAGTCCGTGCACGACTGTTTCCTTTTCGCGTTTCCTTGGAGCTAGGTTCTGTGACGTGGCCCCGTCTACTAAGGAGATACTATCAAATCGCTCTGGGACCAACCTTGGTATCATACAACCAACGGGGCTTGCCACCATTCGCTCTCCCAATGCAAACTACGGTCGCATGGGTCTGCCATTTACTTCGAGCCGTATATGTTCCCTGACACTCGCGGCGATCACCAGACCCTGACGGAATACTGGGCGGACATCAAAATCAACAGAAACGCCATCTGCTACACAACCACAGATGCCTGGAGTGCCAATTCCATTACCCGCCGATCAGAAACAGCACTTCAACGAGGTGACGTGCCCGCTAGAACGGATGTCCTTTCTATTCAGGTTCAGAGCGGGCAACACCGCCGTCGTTCGCTGTGCCAGTTGTACTCCATCCGCGATGCGATAAGGATGGGAGAAGGCAACTAACACCTGGGACTCACTGGGTATAGAATTTGGTAGAATTTGTCAACTTCAACGACGATGACTATGAACTCGAGTTCTTGCAGATCAAAGCGTACTAGTCGTTTAGGCTCGGCCATAGGGTCCAATAACAAGCTTCTGGGGAAGGTGACTATATCTCGATCACCCATACGTTGACATCGACTTTGGACATCAGCGTCTGGAGGAATTTATGCACTCATTTGAAATGGCCTCCGTTGAGCTCGAACGGCAAGATTGAAGACGTCAGTCCTGACAGATGCTCGGACAGACGATGATCGCAGGTCAGTCTGATCGCAAGTGGTGTTCAAGTGGATAGGTCCTGGAAGTATGAGTGGCTGCATAGGTGTGTCGCAGCGGAGCCGGGGCTCACCTAGGAGATTTGTTGAGGGTACACGCGAACTTCCTGGGTGATAACCCTTACTGTTTCTCATCAAGGAGAGCTCCAGAGCACACCATATTCTCTCTGTAGGGGGATTTAAGTTTAACGTCCGCGCCGTTTTCTCGGTTAGTCAGGCCAGCTCCGTATTCTGGTCCGCTGCGCTTTTATCGACGAGTCTTGGTGGACTTTCGTAATTATGTGCTTCTTGATGTCGTCGAGTTGAATCATTGCCGGGAAAGATTCTGTTGCGACTCCTGGTCGGGAATGGTTGCCCAGGGTAGCATCGGCTAATTCCAAGCACTCATCGTTCTAGTCCGATCTAAACTCCGCCAAAGCTGTAAAAAATCGGCTCGGCTGTGATCATGATATTTCTTCTGAGTCTCAGAGCCCGGCAGGCTGTCCTCACGCTCGGGTTTATACACGGAGTTGGTGCTCACATATCACATGGAGCCAGGGGAACCGACAATCCGATGGCTTTTTGGTTCAATGATTTACTGCATGTCGTGCCAGAACGGAACAATCCCGCCATGTGCTCGGTTGATCTGCCAAATTATAGAGATTCTCAAGTGATCCCGCCATACTCGTTGAACGAAGGGCCTCGAATTCGTTGAGGATACGACATATGTAAGCAGCAAGCTTCATTCCTTTTTCCTTTTTTCACGGGAACTTCGGTATGTGTGTAGTTTCACTGGAAACCCATGCTCGAGGTTTCCATGTGTTTCTAGGTATTGGTGCGAATGTGGATCTCGAAGCGTGGATTGGTCCGTTGTGGGCCACTTTATGAGAGGTGCTCCAGCGGTCAACTTCATCGATTTTTTCCATTAGCAGCTCACCTTGGATCCTTCCGAGCATTTTAGCAACTACATACTATTCGTTGCTCAAAATTTTGTCGTTACTGGTTTGCTCGAGCCAGCGTGTAAGGAGAGGAAGGCCAGAACTTTTTTTTTTCTTCCCCCTTGAAGTGGTGAATAAAAGGAGGGATACCAGGTCCAGCTCAGAGGGGGCGTTCCGGGCGATGAGAGGACCAAAGTTACGTATATGGGTCGAAAGCATCATAAGGATATTAATTGCGAGTTCCACTTCTCCAGGTCCTCAACTTAATATATGACTGGTCTTGTACTTGCACCCATCTTGAAGCAAGTTCGACAAACATCACATATGGTATAGTCACGGATTCGATGTGAGTATGGTTATCGGGCTCATGCCACTGCGAAGAACTATTTTGATATCCCCCGAGACGACATGAAGCATGTCTTGCTGCCAATGATGTGATCTGTGCACATATGGTACATATTCATCCCGTATCTCCGAATCACATTCCCTTGCTCACTACAAGGTATGCATACTATAACATCTTAAAGACTCGGCCTGATGCCGCCGCGCACGTCATCCGCAAATCATTGACCCAGTCTCACGTACGCTCCCCTAAAGATATCGACGCTGCGAAGTTGTTGGTGTCTCGTACAGTTTATTTCTTCTTTAGGCGTGTTATTTACATTTTGAAGTTTGTGGGTCTTCTCAATAGAGGATGGGAAGATTCACTGTCCCCACCCCGAGGACCTGGAACACCTTGTCAGGTGGGCAGATGGATTTACACCCACCAATGCTCCTCGGTCTCCATTCGTATCGGTAACGTTGAACTTTGGAGGCATTTGCATTTTGTTAACAAGGCAGCGGGTTCCCGTGAACTGAAGGTTCATATGTAGTTGATATGCTAATGCATGCTCCACACACGCACTTGTCAGGTCTCGATCAATCATGTGTTTATTCGGTACTGGACAAGCCCGGTCTCACGCAGATCGCCTCCCTCTCGACAGTTGCTCGACGTTCAATTCAAATGTCCTTTGTGTATGAGGCACTGCAAATACAGACACAGTACTTCGAAATTAAACAGACAGTCCAGAATGGAAGTTTGCACGATTCAATAACTTGGTTTCTCCTGCAGGAACAATTCGACCCGTATCTTTGATCCTACTTGTATATGCGGCGTATACACAACACCATCCCTGAGCTTGTAGGAGGTTGGGGGCACACCCTGGCGGCACGGACACTGTTGTCATTTCAGAAATCCTCTCAAGACATCGCGAATACAAGCTACGCAGTACATCCTATACAGTCATATTGTACACTTTCTTGCGATCTGTTTCCCCCTGAAATTCCACCATTCCGCCCGTCCCCTCAGACAATGAGTGGATCGTTATCCACATGGAACAACAATGAGCCAACCTTTCTCGCCTCATTCGGATCACCTACATGGGGCAACAACGTTAACTTGGTCTCGGGCCGGAATACCAACAAATGCGTCGACCCGCCAAAGCGGAACGACCCGATCTCGTCTCCCTTCTTGAGCCGATCCCCTTCCTTCACCTCCAACTTGGTCGTCGAAACCTCTCCAAGACCGACCCCGACGAAACACATTAATCCAATATTTGGGTTGTCCGACTCGATGAAGATGAGCGCGCGCGTTGAGATGGCGGTGACAAAGGCTTGTGAGCGGGAGACGACATCTGGGTCCGGATCATCGTCTAGGAGCGCGGCGTAGTACGTGCCAGGGACAACGTACGCCCTAACGACGCGTCCGTCGATGGGACTGTGCCAACGGTGATAGTCCAGCGAGCTGAGCATCGCCTGGAAGACGGTCCCGCCAACCAGCTGGGACGCGAGCGGGTCGTAGTTGAGAATATGATCGAGGGAATAGGGCATCTCCTTGAGCCAGAACTCGTCCGTCGCTTGTACGTCCGTGGCGACTCGGTATGTGATCGCCTCGCAGGCGGCGTTGATGAACTCGGAGTTGTCGGGCGCAACGGTGGGCCGGACACCTTCTCTGAAACGTCTGACGAAGAAGTCGTCCCAGGACGTGAAGCCCATGTTAGGCAAATCGGGATAGCACACCCACGCCTGCGCAAAAGGCATGCCAAGGCGGTCGTCCTGTACCTGGAGCGCATCAGGACTAAACCAACCACCCTCTGTACTGACTAAGACGTTGCGTGACGCTGGAGAGACGAGGAACCTGGACCACTCGTCAAAGATGTTGTGGAAAGCCGTATTCACTTTGGCATTAGTGAACGCTTGGTAGCCAGCCTGAGTGTTGCAGAAAGGAGCAAGGACGCCGTACATTGGGACACCGCTCACGAGAGGGCTGGTGTAGCTGTAGGTCGGCGCCACAGTGATAGTACTGTCGAGAACAGCGAGGAGCTGGAGGTAGTTCGTGATCTAACCCCAACGAAAAACAACCGACGTCAGTGGGATGAGTATGGTCAATGATTGCCACCCCAGCCGCTTACCGAGAGTTGGTCAGGGTCCGGGTTAGGAGTAACCTGATCGAACATCTCGTGGAAGTTTCTGAATATCTCGGCGTCTTCCTCGATCAATTTCTTCAACTCGAGAATAACAAGGGATAGTTGTTTGTCGTCAACATCACCTGCTCGCGTGAGGACACCCTTCTGGGTGAGCCGAACGAGCAAATCGCTGTGGTACTTCCGGATGATAGTGGGGTCCTTCGGGAGCCATCGGGCAATGGTACCAGTGTATCTGAGGTTGACGGGCATGTTGATCCAGCTGATATCACGAATGGTCATCCATTGATTGTGTTAATTGGAAAGGACCACTCACAGAGGCAGTAGAGACGAAATGGTGAGGAAACGAAAGGCGAAGGGTGGGACCCTATATATACTGAATAGCGTCAGCACGATGCCGATCTAGGACAGTTGATTCACACCTCCATGAAGAGTATTTGTCCGTTAAGTGGCTACGCACCCATTCGTCTTGTGCAGCTGACCGAGACAGCGTGCATCTCGCGGGGGTGTCCCATAGCACCTGACCCAAGAGAATGGTCCCATCGAAGAAGAAGCATCAACGGGGATCTGAATGCTCTGCGTTTCCAGATGTGGGAAGGGAAAAGTTCCGACATTGTCAGTGCTCAAAGTGCGGCTTCTGAAACGGTTCCTACCAATCGTTATTGGGAGCTTCGATGCCCTAGAGTGATTATGGATCCACCTCCTATCTCCGTGTGGAGTTTGAGGTTGGACTTGTATGAGAACAATTCCCGCTTGAACCTTTTTGGCGGAGGTACCGAATCTGCGGTCGTCGGATCACTGATGGTCATGTCCAAGCGTCCATTCTGAACTTCAAACACGATGCTTCTGACCCATCTTGAGGCGCAGGAGCTTCGTACATGGCCGTTTATCATTGGCATCGTGGGTCGAGTGACTCTCAGCGGTTACCCGGGTCCTACTGGTGTATAAGTGATGATCAGCATCAGTTCAGCGTTACCATGCGCGTAAACGATCAGCTTTCTAATTCACCTGACCGCAAGCCTCCTACCGCTCGAGGACGGCGCAATGATGTTTGATAATGGCGTATTCACACAGAGGGATCAATATTTAGGAACGACCTAAATGTTGTAGCAGTAAACATGTAGACAAAATTTGAAATTGACTTTCCTGTTTGTGCTCCGGCGGAACTTCAGGTTGTGTTGTTGTCTCGACAATGGTCGAAAACTTGGGATATTGACGAACAAGTGGACTACTTCTGAGTGACTTGAAACTTGAATACTCTTCTCTACTGAGTTGGCACTGGGTCGGAATGAATCGCTGATCTGTCGCGCACTGAGTCAGGAATCCCACGGGTATACCCGTATGGAAAGCTGGACAACCGTGCTCTTTTCTGCCATCAGATGTTCGGTCGAAGTGCATCCTTTTTAGGAAGTTTCGGTCGAAGCACAGTGAGCTTTGGCCGTTGGGCAGTTGGCAGTGTGCCCATTGCTGTCCCTCGGACACCCATTGTGTACAAGACACAAAGTATATTGTTCATGAAGATTCAGAGCATGCATGGTTGTACATCAAGAGATCTGCACAGCCAAGAACTACTAGACCTTAAATTGGGATAGTACTCAGTTGGAGATGTTCATGGCATCTGTCACCCCATAAATAGTAATGTGCTTGGTCTAGTCTGAAGCCCTGGAGCTGGCAAAGCTGGGCCTTAACAAGCCAGGCTAAGCCAAGCTCTAATTGGGGCCTCAGATGGCTTAGTGTTAAAATCTGAAATCTGGAGTGAAGTGGAGCTGATTAATCTGGAGTATTTCAGAGCTCAGCTGCTGCCAGATGGGCTAGAACAACTATGTATTTACCTGATTAATCCAGAGTATTCCAGAGCTACTGTATGTGAGAACAGGAAATAATGTTAAGTACGAAATACTCACCTCAGCTGCTGCCAGATGGGCTAGAACAACTGAGGTGCTATGGATATAATGGAGAGCTTATATACTATGGGACAAGGCACACTCATACCTCAATAAGTGTTAGGGAAGAGGCTGGTATGAAGATATGGTAACAATCTGTAACCGATCCTGACATCCTGCCATATGAGATGACAGTGCATGCATGATCCAGAGTTGTCAGTCTAGAGTTCCAGACTGAGAAGAAGTACCTGGAGTCCTATCCAGAGGTCTGGACCACCAGAATGTCTTCCAGAGTTAGTGGTATTTTGTCACTCAGGGCTCAGCTTGGGATTTTGTGGGGCCTAGGCCTAGCTGAGCCAAGTCATCAAAGCCACAGCAGCCATGACTTTTAGTGGCTGATTCCTGAAAGGAAAAAGACCAGACAATGATCAAGCTCTAAGTGAGCTATAAATCACTGAGAGGGATAAAATTCCAAGCATGAGGAAATACATACAGATGAAGGAGCTATGATTTATATACTACTAGAGAAATAGATTAAGTAAGCAGTGGAAAGTTCTGGAAAGCTATGGAATATATGACTAAGACTAAGTGTGATGTCACTGGGAATGCTCTAGACAATATGAGATAAGATGAAGAGATTAGTTACTGGCAACTTCTGAGATAAGATAAGAGAAAAGATAAGACAAGGGAAAGGAATGTGTCTTTTCAATTCCTGCCAGCAGAATCTGATACCTATAAAAGGATATTAAGTAAATTTTAAGATTTAGTTTCATTATTCTGTCAATTCAATCATTGGTTATTAACAAAATACCACTAAGTCCAGAAGGGATTTTGGTCATCTGTGTTACGAACTGAACTCCTAAGCGGGAAGCGAAGGGCGGCGGGAGGAACACGAGGAATCTCAGAAAGGAAGGCGGCAGTAAGAAGGAGGAAAAGGGAGAGATTATGGCCACTTAGCGGTGGGCCGGACCATTGCCTTGTACAACTACTACTGTTGGTTCGTACCCGTATAACGACGGGCGGCTTCTCCTTGACGACGACGACGATGGGAATAGGTAGAGGGAGCGTTGACTAGGTCGAGGACTCGGTACCTCAATGGAATAGCCGGGACGTGGGCGGCCTCACATGAATGATAGGGAGAAGAGACGAAGTGATTCAAGCTGGGGAGCCAGCTTGGACACTCGCCGTTTATATAGCATGAAACATGTGGTAAACGACAGGTAGTTTACAGGAATAGACTACTGATAGGGGTAACATGAGGAATCCTGTAGGAGATGCGATCAAATGGAAGGGAAGCATAATCTAAATAAAGTGTGGCAGGGGGTAACGGAGATTAACTAGGAACGAGGCTGCCACTGGTGGGAATAAGATTGGATCGGGGAGATGCGAGATCGGTAGACGGCCCGATCAGGCAAGATCCACGGAGATAAGAGAGGGAAGCTAAATAAGGGAGATCACGTGCTAGAGGTCACGTGACAGACCATGGACGGGATCACGTGATGAGAAAGAGTCACGTGATCAACGAAATGCGAATCAATCGCAAAGGTTGAAAGACAGGAGCTAGAAATAGGGGTTATGAATGCCGTTTCATAACAATCTGGATCTTTGGATAATGGACCTCGGACTTTGCCTTCAGTCCAGATTCTGAACTTACAATTCTCAACCATGCATACAGTATCATTCCATATGGCAGAACATCAAGTGTTACAATTTCCCCTTTTTCCTCTCACTCCTCATCACCTGACTTGTTGCCACTTCCATCTGCCCTATTACCAACAGCCACTGCCCTCTCCCTCCCTCTGTTTGACTCCTCCTTTGGAGACATACTGTGCTGGGACCTATTCTCAGAACTTGTGGACTTCATGGAAGTCCTTGATTGTATCTGTCAGCTTGGACTCTGAGTCCTCACTTGTGTGTGCAGACTCTTTTCATCTCAGTCTCATTTCAGTTCCTTTTCATTTTGCTATCTTCCAGATAGCTTAACTTATAAAAGCCAATCAATCCCTGCCCCTGCAGTGTTCCCTAATTGGCTATCCCCATATGATATTTGTAGTCTTTATCCAGACACTTTACTCCTATTGTTATGAAACGGCATTCCATAACCCCTATTTCTAGCTCCTGTCTTTCAACCTCTACGATTGATTCGTACTTCGCCGGTCACGTGACCTTTTCTCATCACGTGATCACTTCCATGGTCTGTCACGTGACCTCTAGCACGTGATCTCCCTTATTTAGATCTCCTCTCCTATCTCCGTGGATCTTGCCTGATCGGGCCATTTACCAATCTCGCTCCCGCCAATCCAATCTTATTCCCACCAGTGGCAGCCTCATTCCTAGTTAATCTCCGTTACCCCTCTGCCACACTTTATTTGGATACGCTTCCCTTCCATATGATTCGATCACCTACAGGAATCCACATGTTAATCCTCATGTATCACAGCCGTAGTCTATTCCTGTAACCTGCCTGTCGCTTACCACATGTTCTGTAATATATAAGGCAGACGGTTTCAAGCTGGCTCCCCAGCTTGAATCATCTTGTCTTCTTCCCTGGAATCGCGTGAAGGCGCCTACATCCCGCCTACTCCGTTGAGCCACCGTCGATCTGCAAGTCTCGCTGCCCCTACTCT
>QGOH01000853.1:0-13039 GCA_003313155.1 Boletus sp. MG95
CTCGCACATCACAAAGGGGGAAAAAAAAGAGGAAGAGAAAAGAATGAGCAGAGTTGGGCTTGGCAGCGCAAAAAAATGAGGGCGAGAGGGATGGTGTGTCTCGATTTAGAATGGGCAGAAAGCCCTGGAACGCTTCAACGAGACCCAGCCAATTTGCCTCTGTCAACGAAAACAAACGCTACTCGCCCGTGTTCATATCCGTTCCCAGCTCGCGCAAAACACGACCTGATCGTCGTTTCTACCTCAAAGAGGGCGCGAGATTAGCCTAGTCCCGTCCGCACTTCATTTCTTCCAACTTCGTTGCCCCTCGTGCCTCCATGGATGCTCTGATCCACTCATCCAACCCCCCTCGTCGGACGAGCAACTCTTGGATCAATCTTCCTATTCATTTCGTCTCTGGTTCGTTTGCAGGCGAGACCCTTCGCGCAGAATTGACCGAAATTCAAAAGGCCGACCTGGGTCGAAAGTAATCCCCATTTCCTTGCCATTCTCGTCCTCATTCATTACCAAAGGCCCTGACTTCTGTTCCCTATATGTTTAGGTACGCAAGAGTAGATCGCCGGCCGCTCGATCCTCCGCCCGTCGTGTTACTCAAGTTATACCACGTATTCAATGATGGCACGGAAGCGCAGTACGAAAGGGAAATTCAGGATTACTCGTAAGTAGTAGCTTATTTTTGCATGCCCCACGCGCTTTCTTTTTTCGTGAGAGAGAAGAAAGAGACGCTCATGCTTGTGGAAGCGAGGTTAATACCCTTGGACTCCTTTGCAATGTCGATCTTTTCCCCGTACCCACCACAGCACGGGACCCATCCGCGTCAGCACAGGGTTCAAACGCGCAACAACGGCCACATGCTTCACGCCAACAACAACCCGAGCCATCACGCGTGCCCCTCTACCCCCCCCATTCAAATCTGACATCTATACAGCTTCCGCCCCTCACGTTGCCCACTCGACCCGCTATCCCACACACACCTCCAACCCCAAGTCAACGTATACTTACGTATTTCTGGGACCAACCCATCACAGAAGACATGAACTGCACGACCGCGCTTTCCGGTGCAACGTTTACCCAGCCCGCGACTATTGAATATCAGGGCCACAAAGCATTGGTCTTTCCCTTTTCAGTCCGTAGTGACGTTGTTTTCTTGTCGGTGCTGCAGCGCATGTCGCTGACGTTTTTTTTTTCTCTTTTTCCAACAGGATCTGGCGGTCAAAATAGAGGGTCAGTTCTTTTTGCGGTACCGCTGTTTTGACATATTCTCGCGAACATCGGGACATGGTGACCTTCCCATTCAAGCGGAATGTTTCGGTGGACCATTTAGGATCTACTCGACAAAAGAGTTTCCGGGATTACAACCGTCGACAGAACTGACAAAGGTAAACGCCCCTTCATCGCACACAATCGCTTTGCTCACGCGGACATGTTGAAAAGCAACTCGCCAGATGGGGCGTACGACTCAATACGCGCGAAACCGAGCGTAAACGCAAACGCAAGGACGACGACCGTTCTCCAAGTTCCGTCGCGAGGTCGACCAAGGCCCGAAGAAGCAAGACGAGCGATAGCGACGACAGTTGACCCCTCTCCCCCCCTGCCTGCCGCGCTCTCCCGATTCTTCGCGCAGGTTTGGTAGTTCCGGTTTTCGCATTGAGCATGGGTTTTTCGAGGTTTGCTTTTGCATACGCGGGGTTTACTTTATTCGCACGTTTCCGAGTCTCGGGTCGTTGTATAACTGGTTTTTTCTCATCATCGTAGCACTCGTCACATTTTTGTAAGGGCAACAAACAGCACGCACGGTCATGCGTTTAGTATTTTACTGGTTTCTCTGGAAGGCATCCTAATTTAGAACTCGCTGTCATCGACTAAGATGTTTCGGTCTCATTGAAAGTGCAGACAATCGGAGGACGTTGTATTCGTGTACAGAATGATGGGTATTAAGGATGGCTGGCGTATGATCTCGTGATAAATGTAATGCAAAAATGATATGCTATAAAATGAATGAATATGCAAAGAAAGAGTCTAAATGGGACTAAAGCAGTTTGGGCAGATACAGTTAGGAAGGGTGTCCGTCTCCGGAAACGCCGCAGAAACATCGATCGTTGTCTCCCAGTCGTCTGGGACGACTCCATCCTCACTGAGTGTCTTAAAGACAAGCTGCCTGGCGGCGACGACGGGGGTGATATTTCCGACAACACCTCCGCCTTGGGTGCCCCTGACGATTTGCTGCCCAGCAACAGCAATCAGCAGTGCTGGTAAACCTGCGAGGGGGTCCCTTTCGCGTTCCTTTGACGGTGCATGGTCCATCTTCTGTCGTTTCCTCGGGGGATATGTGCCACCGAGTGAGTCCACAGAGACTGTTCTGTCAACATTAGGCCACGTCTCCAGAACGCTACGGGAACGCATTTTCTCCACGTAGCCGTCCTTTACTAGGCATGACTGGTGGTAAAAGTGGCGACAACCTGGGCGTGGACAAAAATGAAGGGTCTTTCCCGCCCCTGGGGTATATGGCACCTTGCAGATGGGGCAGGCGACGTGCGTTACTTTCGGCTGGACGCGACGTCGAGCATGACATTCAACCCAAGAGAAAGAGAAGTCGGGACTCACAGTGATTCGTTTTCCAACGTACAGGAAATGATATCGCATGAACCACGCCTCTTCCTCGATGGGGATTTGGTAGATGTTTTCCTCCTCAAAAATTTGAACATTCACATGACCTAGAGAATCGGATATTCGCTAGGCCTACCTGAACAGAAATGAGGTACACCCACCCATAATGCAATGAACGGAGATGATGTCAAAGTTGTCTGAAAACAACTTTTCGTATTTGCCACAGATGGTGGGGTCACTTTGATAGAGTTCTATCGTTGGGAATCGTTGATCGTTGAGCGGGTGGGAAACGTACAAGGATTTAATAACCTCTGCCACCTCTTGTGGTGACCAGAACCACTGGACACGAACCCATACCTAGTGAGATCCATTCAGTGTCGGCTAGCGATATAAGCAAGAGAGGCACTCGCATCATCAGGATCATCTGCTCGGATTTCTCGAATCGTGCCTATCCAGTAATCTTCTTCTGGGACCACTTGCACATTGTCTTCCAAATCTTGATGTTGTATGTAGGCCCTGGGGGGATAGCTCAGATGGGCAGACGTAACCACCCTCTGCCACCTACATGTCATCGGTAGAGAATTGATGCTGTTCGTGATGGGAATCTTCGACTGTGTACGCGAGTTGTCCAACTTGACGATCAAGTCTTGTGGTGAGCTTACCTATGAATGAGCTGTACGCGTGAGCGAGATTGGCAAAGTTTGTGGCACTAATTCCGTTTGGGGTTTTCTTGTCTGTCTTCTCCCCCGACTTCTTCTTGCGTGTGAGACGTGCCTTCTTCTTGCGCGCCATACGTACTGTGGGGGGAGGAGACGCGGGTCGCGTCCCAGACGCGTTGTTAATGAGCGCGTTTTGGTTCTGAGACTACGTAAGCAAGTTTACTAAACGGGTTAACTAGTGGACTGGGAACGTGTCGAGGTCGCAGCAAGCTGTCTCCACAGAGGAGCTCTACAGGTTCTACATCTAGATCAGACTATCCACGGTCATGCTCTTTTACTTTGCTTCATGCATTATAAGGTATCGTTCCCATGTCTAACCTGCGCTGTCCGTGTTGAGCGTTCGTTGGGCTTACTAGTTCGGTGGTTGCCTTCCTTTATCCTGGCTACGCATCCTATAAGACACTTTCTCAGCGACCTGCGTCTGAGGAGGACCTGGAGCGATGGCTCATGTATTGGTCAGTGCTTGGTTGCATCGTTGGGGTTGAATACGTCGCCGAATGGCTTGTGTCTTGGTCAGTCAAACCGTCGTGCGACCAAGCGTTGACTAAAACGCAGATCGACGTGATAGGATCCCGATGTACTATTTGATGAAAACGCTCTTTCTTCTCTACCTTGTACTTCCGCAAACCCGTGGATCCTCGTATATCTACATCAACCATCTGCAGCCCTTTTTCCACTCGCATGAGTCACAGATTGACGCCACTCTTGCCTCCTTCAAGGCGCGCCTGTACGCGTTCGTACAAGACCGTTTCCGTGCGCTGTGGGACCAGTTTGTGGGTGCGCTCGGGCAGCAACAGCAGACTCAGTATGCACCCAGCGCAGGTGGAGTTGGGGTGGGTGCGCCACCGTCTTTGGGTGACCCTGTGTCCGGCCCTGTCCAGCTTGTCGCGGGTCTCTGGCGCTCTTATGGACCTAGCCTCCTCGCATCGGGTGCTGTGCTTCTATCGCAGGGTGCGGCGGCCACAGGCTCCGCGACCGAGAAAGCCTGGCGAACCCCCGCTGGCTCGCAGATCCACCTGGACTCGGACCGCCGCAGACGTCACTCTCAATCGGAGCCGCAGCCACAGCCGATGCCTGTGCCTGCTGCTTCTGGGTCCCTTGAGGCTTCTTCGCGTAACTCGTCTGATTCTGAATTGCGGGCGCGGGGGACGGGAAGGTTCGAAGAAGTGGACGAACCGAGCGATGCGGAGGGTTACGACGTCGGTGGGAAGGGGTCGGGCTCGGAACGGGTTGCTGCGGGGCCGACCAGCTGGTTTGGTTGGGGCTCGTCGGGTACCAAGGATAAGTCTGACTAGGTTCCTTTTCTTTTTCTTTTCTTTCCTATTTACTTTTGATGATGCGTAGCCTAAGTTAACTCCTTGTCTTGTATCTGTCACGAGTCTACCTACGTAAAATCGAGGTGCGAGGCGGCCGAACCAGGAAGGGGCCCGGTGATTAAATCAAGGACGACTTGTCGCTCCACGCCAACGCCGTTTGGTAGAGAGCTCATTGAGGCTATCACAAGTCGGAAGAACACCACACCTCAGCTGTAAGATGTCGATGGAGTGATCATGGGCCCGAGTCAGACTCGATGTACTCGCTGCTCTGCTCTTGTCAGTTCCCGTGACAAGTTTACCTAACAGCGCGTTGACTCCTGAATTACGACATCCCCATTGGACTCGGAAAGGCCCATGGCATGGCAAGACGTTCCGTGCTGCCTCTTTAGACCCTCGGTGACGCCGACTCTCAATTCCCCATAATTTCTCGCTTGGAATGCCACAAGCACCCAAGGCAAATGTCCGCCAGGAGAGCAAGGAGGCCCAGAAGGCGATCGACAAGGAGCAGAAGCGGAATCGGGGTGTCATGTCTTGCGCAGAATGTCGGCGGTCTGTGGTCCATGTTTATCGTGTTGATGTCGTCACACGTCCTGATATCACCCTCCAGACTAAAACTCAAGTGTGACAAGACGGTCCCTTGTTCATCATGCAAGCGCCGTGGATGCTCAGCGATATGTCCCAACGGTAGGTGTGTGCAAACACCACACTCGAACAAGACTCTTATGTAGCCGTCGAACCCAGGAAAATTGGCGACTGGACAGGGCACTCGGTACGTTTCGAGTCCAGGAAAACGTACTAGCCTTTTCAGACACTGCTTCTCACCAGTTTCGTCCTCGCCGATACGGAAAAGTTGCATGAGAAGATATTACTCATGAGTGATCGCATCCGACAGCTCGAGGACGCACTCACTGTCCTGCAAACAAGCGTGGCACCACTCGAATCCCATCCTCTCCTCCATCGAGATCTTCTCGACGTCAAGTCAATCATCGACCTACACGTTGCTGTCGACGAGGACAGCGCTCGAAAGACCACCGCTCGTGCCGACGAGGAGTCCCAATACATAGAGGCCTTCGGAACACTAGCCCTGCGGGACGACGGTGCTGCAACCTTTTATGGTCGATCCGCTGGCTCAGAAGTGAGTGACATTCGTGCATTTGGTTGCGTTGGTCGTTGAAGCTTCTGTTCTCCAGAGCCTACTGATTGTAAGTGGACGAGTGTCGGTGCCGTCCTCACACTCAACCGTCCCGTTTGCAAGGGTGAATCCACAGACTCAGCAAGCCAGTCGGTTCCACACTCGAGTAGGGATCCAGCTCCAAGTGACCTCCCTGGCCCTGTCAAGCATTTATCCAGCACATTTCCTCTTGCCCCTGTTTTCACCAACGCCGTCGACCTCGATTATCTCATCCAAAACCATTTGCCTCCATGGCAGCGGGCGCGTCAGTTATGCGAGCTCTACCTGTCCCAAGCACCCTGGTTTTTCGGTGCAGTCACCAAAAAACAGCTTCTGGAAGAGTGCCTCCCTCTCTGGTATAGCGAAGCTTCTGACCTCCTTTTCCCGGGTTCAGTAGCACCCTCAACTCTGCCGAACTCGTCCGGCGGGTTGACGCAACCGCAAGGAAAAACCTCCCACGAGCTAGCATTACTCTTTGTCATCTTCTGCTTCGGCGCCCTCACCGATAACTCGCTTCCCCCTGCGCCTGATAATGAGGAAGCTAATATGTACAGCCATTTGACGCGCGCATCCTTGAACCTCGAACCAGTACTCGATCGACCACCATCAGTAACGACCATCCAGACCTTGGCATTGCTAGCCATCTATCAAGGTCTGGTTAGTGGCGATAACAGCATCGAGTGCACTTGGGGTATATTTGGGCTTGCAACAAAGCTAGCACAGAGCGTGGGTGACTCTCTCCTCGGTTAAACGCTTTTCTCATGCTAGGCCACAAACTTGTAGATTGGACTCCGTAAGTTCCTCCGTTCATGAATGCGAGTCTGGGCTCATAGAAGGATAGACCGCGATTGTGCTCGCTGGCAGTTGTCAACGTCAGAAGTTCAGAAGCGCCGCGCCTTGTTTTGGGAGCTGTTTATCACGGACGGGTGGCAAGTATGTTACCTTTGGCTTTTACGTCCTCATCTGCATTTCACCGAGCCCTGCCGCAGAGCCTTGCAACTGGCCGTTTAGCCACGTTCTATCTACCATTCATCGACTGCGAGCTTCCCAACGACCCGGAACCCACGATCGATGACGACGGTTCCGTCCTTCCTAGCTGTGAGTGGCTGCTTTCGCGTTCGGGAACTCGTGTTGAGTGGTTGGTCCTATGAGTCCCTGCGTGGAAAGCACGATTTGGGCACGACTGTGTCTCTGGTGTGATCCAGAATGCACAAATTGCACGGGTACCCAAATACTCTGCGATCATTGAGCTCGATCGCAAAGTACGAGATATGGAGCTGCCCAAGTATGCCCAACGAGCACCTCCTCCTGGAGCTGGACTTGCAGAAGCCATGCAACACTACATGCCGTTGAACTATCGGAACTTCAGTCAGTCATTCGTCCCCTTGCAAATTCTTGGTACCCTCACAGTACTGACCGAAAACGATTCAGTTCTTGTATACATTCATCGATGCTTCTTTGCAGAGGCCGTCTCGAATAACCCTACTGATCCGATGCAGAGCCAATATGCGCCGTCGTTTTTGGCTGGCTACCGTAGTGCTTGCGAAATACTCAACAACTTGCGCGTTCAATTCGACCTTTTCCCGGCACAAATAGCACGTTTTTGGGTGTTATGGACACATGCCTTTTCAAGCTCGGTCGCTATTTTCCATTTGAGGAGTGTTGGTTGACGTACTTATATTTACCCTGTCGCTGTCAGGTAATGCTGGCTTCCGTCGTGACACATGCGTCAGGTGCTGGGACGCGGTCTAAGACTACCGGTGCTGCTATGGCGGAATTACGAAGAGTGAGTTCAGAGACATTTTGGTGTATCTAGACCAATTAAATGTTCCCAGGCAGTTGACCTCTTTCGAGAGGCATCGACATACGGCGGCCGTGCGGTAAAATTTCTGGTACGTCTAATCATGGTGCTTGCTCATTCTGCATTCACTGATGATACGTCTGCGCTCAGCCCATCCTTCAACGACTTCTCCAGAAAGCCGAGCAAGCATACAACACAGCGAAACCTACCGCCGTCCGTAACGAGGACATCTTCTCACCCTCAACGGAGTCGAAACCGAAAGACGAGTTGTCCATCTTCAGTGGTCGAACCAACACAGTGGCTACTAAAGTATCTTCTTCCCCTGTTGTACCTTCAGTCCATAGTACGGGCTCTGGCACTCGCAATCCACCCAGCATCACCAGCGATAGCCCACAATCGGTGCTTGCTACTTCAGCCCACCAAACCATGCCCAATTTTACGGCCTTGCACCCGATGCTTCGTGATCATTGGACCAACTTTGAGGGTGATCTCAACACACAGTTGACAAATGCCCAGCGGGACGAGTACTATACCGACGCAGATACACACATGACGTCTTTGGAAGAGTTTCGGGTACCATGCCAGCCGAGTCGGCAACAACAGCAGATGCAACAGGCCGAACAGCGCCAGCTTTACCCTCTCACGATACCCACCTCTGGTTTCCAATCGAGCGCACCGTACACGGACACCTCGTCGGCCGCGTCGACCTATGGGTCGCACCAAGGAGGTGTTTCGTATCCCAGCGCGTCGTCGACGCACGCACCCTCCCACCATCACCCACAGGCGCACCACCATCCGCACCACCAGTACCAATCGGACGTCCTCCCACCTGCTTCCTCCCAAAGTTCATCTCCAGAGTATCGATACCATTCGACCGATCCTCGCTACGACCACGACCCGTACGCACCGTCGACGCATCCACATCCGCCTCGAGATCGGGGGGAGGAGTACTACCAGACGCAACAACACCATTATCACACCGATCCCTCGTCGCATCCGTATACCGCCACCGCCACGGCGGTCACGTCGTCGTCTCAGTACACGTTTCCGATGTCCCATTACCAGGATCCGTCTGTGCAACCACACCACGGCTGGGACAACGTTCGTCGCGCGTATCCGGAACCTGTATCGCATCTCCACCCACTGGGTTCGTATTCGCAGTACGATCACTACGCCTATCCCGCCGCGCGCGACAGCACCGCTCAAGAACCTCTTCAGCAACAGCAGCAGCTCCACCACCTCCAGGAGACGTGGCAGTCGTTTGGCGTCTACGTTGGCTCGCCCAGGTCTACCTCCTCCTGATCCATTGTTCCAAGTACGCTGTATGTAGTTATATTCCCCGCTTTCGGGCCGCGGCTTTGTTTCACCGTCTTGTCTGTCCGTGTATGACCACATCCTCTGTCATCTTATGCTCGTCCTCTATCTGCAGCTCTTCGCCTCGTGTTCTTGTTGATTATATAGTGCATACATTCGACATCCGGGAATCCCAATGTAAATACCGAGTATTAATGGCACGATCGTACTCTATGATGAGTGCTTCACTACCATCACCGACTCTAGCAACAACGATGGATCGCGTTCTCTCCAGACGAGGGCCGGACGTGTGCCAGCACTTTCCAACACCCAGACACACCCCGAGGCATGATGGCCCCGAGACGAGACGACGGCGCGCACACAACGTTCGCGTCGTGCTACAACCCCTTGCAAAGCATCTTCATTCTCGCCACCTGTGCTCTGCAGAGCTCTACTTCGGTCGGTACGGCGAGCAGCGACGCGAGAAGGATACCAGACGAGTCCGAGAAGCCCAACGAGCCAATCTTGAACTCGAGCTCTTGCCGCGACCGTTCCATGTCGATCACCGTGGACGGATCCGGTCGCTCTTGGTTGATCCGGTAAAACACATTGACGCTGCCAGAACCCGACCGTCAGCCGCTGCGTGTATGCGCAAAAGGGAAAACACAAACTAGGCGAGTCCACCACATATACCCTCGATACTGATGAGGAGAAAGACAAACATGATGCTGCTCGCGGGGTGGTCCTCGGAAAAGATCCCGACGGCTGATTCGTAGACCAAAGTTACGAGGATCAGGAGCTGGGCAATCGCAGGAAAAGAGAGGAGCCTTTCCGGGAGAGGTGGGACGCCGAGCGAGATCGTTGAGCGAGAGACGAAGACCGTGGATTGATACACGAGCTGCGCGTGAGGAAATACGAAGTACATATCGCAGGTGAGATGCGGTCTCGGGTGAATAAACTCGATGTGTGGGTCCATACCTGCCATAGTGGGTAATAGTCTCTAATGGAGTGGATGATCTTGCTCAGGAGGCCATCGCGTTCTGGTGAGGGTACTGGATACAGTAAAGTTGGCGCTACGCCCTGTGGTGGAAGCGTTGAGCGAGCAAAGAGGGGAGGTCATCAAGGACCCACCTGATTGATTGTGTACTCAAACTGCAAGTAACATTCAGCTGTGCACATTGATCGTATCGAAACATTGTACTCACAGTATACACCAAGACTGTACGGGGGGAATCAGGACTTTGCTTTGCGCTACATCACAGAGAGCACTTACAAAGCGGAAGCATGTACTTGGATATCATCGGCTTCACTAAGCGCCACTTGTCTGCGGCAGTTAAGAACACCGGTACTTTGGGTGGCTGACCGAGAAGAGTATCCCCTTCAGCAACTTGCACCGCAGTGATATCGATATCAGGGTCCTCTTCAGGCAAAGGAGTGTAAGAACCAGGAGGGGGCGAGTCCATAAACGCAGCTGGACGTGGGAGCAAGAGAAAATATGTCGACGGCAAGACAAGGGGCAGTATCTGACGAAGAAAACATCAAATCAAGATTGGGATGACTCAATAATAGTCTGCCTACCGAGGAGACGCCAACCCCTAAACGAACACCAAGCCCCCGAACTTCCCACCACAGGAAGGCTCCGACAAGCCCAGCAGCGCCAGTACCGGAGGCAAAGTAACTACAGGTCCCTTCGAATCCAAAGTTGCTAGACCTGGTGAAAGTACTCACCCAACGCTGTGTCCACCCACAGAAAGATTATAGGCAGTTGACAGTTGCAGGAACGTCAGTTCGCCCAAACCTACCCAAAGTGAGGTTGATTCTGATAACGATAGGAAGATCGGAGTTACCGGAAGAGAAAGAGGCGAGAGAGATACCCAGCAGTCTCGCAGCCAGTGTCTCATCTAGGGCAACGACCTGAGAATGGTGAGTGACGCTACTGCCCATTTCATAAACTATACTCACCAGCATGCCGATGAAGCTCAATAATGCGCATCCCACGATGCGCCGGGCGTACCGTATTTTCCCTTTGAGGAAATACGGCCACCCAAGCTTTGCCACCAGAGCAGGAAATATGTTGCAAAAAGCGATGATTCCCTTGGGAGTGGATGGGGGCACCAGATCAAGTGCAGCGGAGAGAATGATGACATATAAAACTGGAGCCAGATCACTTCAGTTGCCCACGCAAGATGCAAGTAGATACCCACCGTTGTTGATAAGCCCAAAGAGGAAGAAGGAGACACCAAGCTTCAGGAGCTTTTGCTTGCCTGTACGGTGGTGAATGAGTATGGGGTTGACGACAAGTAAAGGAAAGTGCAACAAATGGAATCGTCATGCGTGGTCAGGCACGATTGGCGTTGAGACGATGGCCTTGGACAGGATCAACACCCACGACTCGATATGGATGAAGCCTCACCTTGTGTCTTGTCGGACGACATGTCTTCCAGGATGCCTTCCTGGCTTCGCATTCGCACTACGGGCATGTCTGGGTTTCCGTTGTCGCTAATGAGCGCCAAATCCTGTAGTTCCACTGTGTCTGATGGCTGTAAAGGTGAGACAGCCTCGTTGCGAGTCATTAAAATATCTGACGGGCTTGTCGACCAGAATCACACGAGATTGTCCTTCTCTCCCATCCCACACAACTCCAAAAACCCCGCTCTGGAGGGTCGCATTCCCATTTTTGTCATGTACAACAGTTTACATTACAATCACGGGGATCTACCCCCGCAACACCGTCAAGCATCCTTCCAGCACATCGATAGCCACGTCTACCTCGCCCTTCTCAACGTTCAGAGATGGTACCAAACGAACCGCGTCTTTCCCAGCAGTCAAGACGAGGACGCCACGCTCCCGAGCCAACTGCATGACCTGGCTGGGATGTGCCTCGTTTTTGAATCCGATGCCACGAAGGAGTCCACGACCTCGGATCTTATGCTGGATAAGGTCCGGGAACCACCGAGCCAAACATTCCAGCCGGCTATCCAGATACGCGCTAATGTCCTTTACGTGATCCACTGACGTCGCCGCACTGAGCCGGCTCAACACATGGTGGCCGACAGCACAGGCCAGGGGGGACCCTCCGAATGTTGTCCCGTGGGTACCTGGCAAAGTTAGCTTTATCGACACAAAATACTCTGCACCTCACCTGCTGTCATCGTGGACGCAATCGAGTCGCGCAACAGGACAGCGCCGATGGGATACCCGTTCGCCAAAGGTTTTGCCATCGTGACAATATCGGGATGGCAGTCGACCGGAAGAGAAGAATGCGCCCATAATGATCCAGTCCTAAATAGGCCACACTATCAAGGGCATCAGAGACATCCATGGATCTGACGAATCACCCTACCTGTATCTCGTCATAGATCAATACAGCCCCAGTGTCGTCGCATCGTTTCCGTAGTGCTCTCAACCAAGATTCGTCCGCAGCAGTGACACCCCCCTCGCCTTGCACAGGCTCAACGATGACCACACAAGTGTCATCGCTAATCAATTTTGAGAGGCTCTCCCGGTCGTTGAGCGTTCCAACATCAACACCTGGTATCAATGGCCGGAACGGCGCTTGGTATTTTTCGGTCGACGTCACGCTCAGCGCACCCATACTACGACCATGGAACGAGTTTTGGAAACACACGATGCGCGTTTTTGTACAGGTAGGATCATCCGCTTTGCCACCCGCGGCAGCAGCCCAGCGGTCCTTGCCGACCTTGCGTGCAATCTTGAGTGCGCCTTCGTTGGCTTCGGTGCCAGAGTTCGCAAAGAAGACCTTGGCACCCGCGTTTGAAGGGGATGATCCTGTAGGGAAGCCGAGACCGCCTTGTTGTTGAGTGAGGGTCACGATCAACTCTGCAAGCTTTGGTGCCCATGGGTGGTGATACACGTTTGAAGAATGAAGCAATGTCGCCGCTTGTTGTCCCAAAACCTGACCCCGAGTGATTTAGAGGGAAAAAAACGTTGGAGACACCTCTGTAGAGGTTGACGCTTGCTCACCTCTGCGACGCCAGGGTCAGCATGACCCAGTGCGTTCACCGCAATCCCTGCGCTAAAATCGAGAAACTTTCGGTCCTCGGTATCCCATACCCAGCTTCCACGACCGTGTGAGAGCACAAACGGCGGCCGTGCGTAAACGCCAAGGATG
>QGOH01000856.1:0-29614 GCA_003313155.1 Boletus sp. MG95
ACGAGCACCCCGTCTGAGAGAATACGACCGCTTACTCAAATCATTCAAGTATTCAGCTGCTTTAGACGCCGTCCTCCGAAAAGTACGATTCCTTACTCGTTTCTGCCTTCCGAGTATCTTATTCCTCCCGAGAACATTCGACCTATAACAACCTTTTCATTGATACAAGAACTCATTCATCGCGATGGCCTCCGTAGCGCTCTCTCAGGTCGAGACGACGTCCTACTGGAGCCTGTCTTACGCCTCCTCGTCAAGCACGTCACCGATCCCCGCTTCGGTGAGATAGTTTGCGATATCTCCATGTTGCTCATAGGTGAGCTCCATTTATGTTGTGTCGCCACCACCGTGATGAAAAGAAATATGCTACGCAAGATATGTATGCCCCCGTCTTGGGCCAGTCTCCCCTGATCGACACACTGTTCCTTCGCCTGCGGAAGAAAGTCCTTGCGGAGATTCGCTTTCAGAAAGAGTTGATGAAAACAAAGGGTACATTAGAGATGGTGTTTTCCTCTGCTACCCTGGTGGTCACACCGGTTATACCACAAATTGCGTAGCTCGATTGCACCAATGCGATAATCACGCTGGATCTTTCATGAACACCCCTCGAGGAAAGCGATCAGATTCTCGAGGATCGCCTTCTGCGTCATGCCTGCTTGAATTCTGTGACTCCCCTGGCTTTCGTCAGAATCATCCACATCAATGTTGTCGTGGTGCGTTGTTAATGTTTGGACGACGTTTTTGAATGACATGTTCTTCCTCTCCAGCATCTGTGTGACATGAGCGCGTATCTATAGAAAAAGTTAGGAAAGGAGCTCTGACACAGTCCGACAACTTACACCGTCGTCTTCCATTGCAATCCAAGCCAAGATGTAGTCCAAGGTCTGTAGAGTGAACAATCCCCCGTCCAGCCGACGCAAGTAGAACAAATCCTCGTCTTCGGGACCAACCATGCCATCTTCAGCGAGCAGTTCCTACGTATTACCGGACCTGTTTGGATCAATTGTTTTCCAAGCCAAGACTATTGAGCGCACCTTTTTCTCCGCTTCTATCTCTCCATCGATAGATCTCAGACGGCTGGACGTGCTTTCTCGTATTTCCAAGAGCTTGTCCACCTTTGCGTAGTCACTCTCCACAAATTTTGCCAGCAAACGCGTTCGGTCCGTTGAGTCGGAAGGAAGATTTGAAAACAAGGACGATATTATTCCCAGAATATGAGAAATGTCCTCCAAAGCTGGTGCTGTCACTTTCTGCTTTTTGGAAGCCTATAGCGGTCTGTGTAAGCGACATACCGATGTAACAAGTCCCGAATGAACCTTGCCCATGAACGCCGAGAACAGTGTCTTGAGCCCTAGAGCTTCAACGAAATTGGAGCACAAATCAGAACCCGCTGGTCCCGACATGGCGTAGTCTAGCGTTTTTATTGACCGAGACTTTGATTGAAGCTTCTCTCTGAGCAACTGTCAGTCAAAAGGCGGAATGCGACGATCACATCACCAACTTCATCATTAACACCATGAGGTCCACACCTTCGCTAGCCAAGAAGAGTGACTTGATCTCAGGTTCTGCCAACGCTGAGCACAGCGCATCAAACAGATTCTCCATGAACTCTGTTTCGTCCGCGTCCACAGGCTCGCGATACCGAAATTGCTGGTCACCAAGTGAGACTTGCGCATATCTTCAACGTGACTGTCGCTCACTGAAAGCACTTTGAGGATGACCTCAACGCCATCCTTCTTGCCGAGTTCTTGTCTGTTTGCAATACTGTTTTGGAGTAGTATCGAAAGTAGCTCTGCAGCATAACTGCGATTCTCGTCGTGGGTCTTTGATTGGACCCGTTCCAGTAGCCAACTCATTATTTTCGTTTTAGAAACGAGTGGCACAGATAGGTCGGGATTGAAACCCAGGATGTTCTCGAACACACCTACACTTGGGCTCTTAGCATTCGGTCTCATTGGATGTCGAAGTCCTCACCAAGGATGTGGAAGACGCCTTGTTTATCAGATTCTTCTTCTTCCTTTAGTCGAGAAAGGTTGTCCACGAGTAGCTCGGGTACTGAGTGTTCTACCTGGAAGGGTCATGTCATTGTGTGAAGCTTTGAGAGGAATCTGACTTACCAACGCCTTGATAAGCATTTTGAGAGCAGGTTGGTTCTCTTCTTGCTCATACTCATCCCCTTCGTTACCAACGTCCTCGTCGGTCAATTCGTGGAATACCTCGACTGCATCAATGACTATGTCAACGTTCTCATGACTGAGCAACCCAACCAACAGATCCACAATCCCAGAGCGGACCATTTCTGGGTATGCAAGGGCTGGGGACTGCGCGAGGGGTAACAAAGACTTGATCGAACTATCAAGGTCGGCTTCTGAATCAATGAACCTGGTCGAAAAAGGTTTAATCCCTGCGCAAACGTGGTCGTGGACCAAACTCACTTTGAGGGGTCATCCGGATACTTGGACCGCTGATCTTGGTTTTTATTCACCGCGCGCTCCAACCGCAGGAGCGTCCTTCGAATACCGGTGATCGTCACCTCTTCTGGCTGAAAACAGAAGCCTAGTGACGATGGGTCATAGTACTCGACGCGCACGAGGACACACTTGGTTTGACACGCCCTCCCCTTCTGCTTTTTCAAAGATACTCAAGATTTCTTTTTGCTCGTTCGTGAGGCCACCACCATAGAAACGGCCTTCTTCGTCCTCTTCGGCAAAGTAGTCCGCATCCCCACCAGGTGCAAACGACGTGTCGACATCGTCCTCGGATGTGTCTTCCACTCTTGCGGCGCGTCTTGAGCTTGAAACGGCGTGACTAGTAGGTTCTTCTTGTATCTTTGACTCGGATGAGACACGCGGACTGGTGGACTCATCCAACCTCATTTTCTTGAGCATATCTGGGGTTGGGTTATCTGGTAGCTTACGCTTCGAACCTGCGGGAAGCTTGGGCACCTAACGCGCGACTCGACAAATGCGAGGATATGAATATACCAAAACACGAACCTTGAAGAGCTTGTCAATGTCCATGTCGCGAGGTGTACACCCAGAGTTAATGCGGGAGACTGGTAGTACTAAACCGAGTGACGTTGCTTGTTATTGGTGCAATTGCATCATGACCTAAGCGTACACGACGATATGTGGAACCATTTATTATACCACATCTAACAAGTGCTAGAGTAAGTACGCAAACGATCTCAAAACGTGGACCTAAATCTGTCCAAGAGTGTCCAACCTCATCCACATTGCCGTGTCAAGCGGGGCATTGTGATGACGTGCAGCGTGAGCGTGGCTCGAGATTCTAACGACCCAACGTACTAGAATGATGCATCCACCTGTAGCTTCCCATGTCGAAATGGCTGGTATCAGTATGGTTTGTGTCGATTTTTCTGCAGATCCCTCTCCAGTTGTTTCGCCTTCCTGTGTCCGATTTCCACAGGTCTGATGGCGGTATCGTCCGCCTTTTTCAGCTTGATCGGACGATTGCCCACATACTTGCCTATTTGTTACTTAAACGGGTGCAAAGTGATTAGAAAAGGTCGAGCGGACTTACCGTCCATCTCCTTCCATGCTTTCAGGAAATCCTCCGGATCTGAGAATGCGACGAATCCGTACTTTGCCTGTACACATAATCTGTCAGCAACCAGTTACACCATGGCACAGCAAAGATGTGACCTTTTGGCTCAGTCTATCTCGGATGACACGGGCCTTCTGGAATGAAGGGTATTTATTGAAGGCATTTGCGAGAACATCATCAGACACATCATTACTTAGGTCTCCAACGAACAGGCGAAACCAGGCTGAAACACCGTTAGCGGGCAAGGGTACGAGAAAACGAGGCGGAACCTACATGGGTTCCACTGGAGGAGAGTTTGGTCCTCCCACACCTTGCCTCCTCCCTTCCGTAGGACGGTTGTCCTCTTCCCTCCCTTCGCAAGCTTACCACCGGCACCTCCACGTTTATCGATCATGGCCCCTGGAACATAGACACTTTGTTGCGCAAGGATGCCAACGTCATATTCGTAAGCATTTGCTGGGACTGGAGCGCTGTGCGAGGAGGAAGACCCTGGTATGGGATACATCGGACCACTGTAAGGTTGGTGGTAAGGATTGACATCGTAGGCTGACTGCTGTTGGCTGTATTGCGAGTAATAGTTGTTCGACGGATCCATCGGTGAAGAGGGACGACAACTGGAGAACAGGATGGTGCCAAAGGCGCGTGTGGCAATTACGTAATATAATTCATGATCAACATGATCAAACAAAGTCTATCCTTAGGACACGAGACTGGCTCTGCTCGCTGTCGCAGGCGTTCCGCAAGTTACTTCAAGGTAATTTTTATGTCTGATCTCGCTTTATGACTTCCCGTATGCCGAAGAGAGCTTTTGATGATCGTTTAGCTCTTGTTTCGCGTCGTTTGGGATGGATGATCCACGGTGTAATGAGATGGTGACCCGATTCGCTGATCCGTCCTCTCTAGATGCCGTTCGTAAAAAAGGTCAAGTCGGATGCGTACTTTTCGCGTTTCCAGGTCAAATACCGTCGTCGCAGAGAGGGCAAAACCGACTGTCAGTTGCCGTGTTGATCATACACCTCCATCCTCACTGTTCCCCAGACTACGCCCGTAAACGACTCGTCACGCAGGCCAAGAACAAATAGTATGCTTCCGTTTACTGTTAGGCTCCTTCATCTCATGTTATCTCAGCAATGCTCCCAAATACCGCCTAGTCGTTCGTTTCACCAACAAGGATATCATTGTCCAAATCGTCTATGCACGTCTGCAGGGTGACTTTGTCCTGACTGCTGCTCGGTCGAAAGAGCTCCCAAGATACGGCATCAATCATGGTCTGACCAACTGGACAGCCGGTAAGGCTTTCGGGGGCATTTGGCAGCAACCCTGTTCTGACGACTCACAGCTTATGCAACCGGTCTACTCTGCGCACGCCGTGCGCTAACAAAGCTCGGTCTTGCGGATAAATATGAGGGTGTCACCGAACCCGACGGTAAACTGAAGTTGACGGAAGCTCTCGACGACGAGGATGCTCCTCGTCCCTTCAAGTGCTACCTTGATGTTGGCTTGAAGCGTACTTCGACAGGTCACCGTGTGTTCGGAGCTATGAAGGGTGCAAGTGATGGTGGTATATTCATTCCTCATTCCGAAAGGCGTTTCCCCGGATACGACCCAGAGAGCAAGGAACTTAACCCCGAAGTGCTGAAAAAATACATTTTCGGCGGCCACGTTGCGGAATATATGGAATCGCTAGAGGAGGAAGACGATGAACGGCGAGTATTACTTCTCTAAGAAGATGCGAGATCTCACGCCTCTTGCTACTAATCAGATTCAAGAAGCAGTTTGCCTCGTATCTTGCAGATGGTATTGGATCCGAGGACATCGAGGAAATCTATACCAATGCGTATGCCGCTATTCGGGAGGACCCCACGTTCCAGCCCACCGAGAAGACACAAGATTGGAAAGCAGAATCACTCATATACAAGAAACCAAGGTTGAGTGCCGAGCAACGCAAAGCTGCTATCCAGGCCAAAATCGAGGCTTTCAAAGCGTCTGGTGGTGCGGAGGCTGCCGAAGAGGATGAGGACGAAGAGGACGAGGACGAAGAGTAGGGGATTCCTACTAGATGTCGTTATTTGTCTTCCCCTTCTACACATGCCTTAAAACGACCGTCGGGCCATGCATTATGTTTCCATGTACCAAGATATGTGGTCGAATTTACGCTTGACTATGACACAGTCAGAATTTTCTCCAAGATTCCCAACTGCCAAGATATCAACGAGATGGGTTGATGGGGGGAGTAGGTATCTACATATGACATCTGGTTCTCGGTTCCCCGTCCCCGGCCGATACGACAGGCTGAGGAGCATACGGCAAAATTCTCAGCAAACGACACGCTGAAATTTCTGTGACTTCGAGTTAGCATATCACGGGTCGCGTCGAGCATTTGCGGCCAAACTGACACGATACATCCTTCCCATCTTCCGATTGTCTTGCCGCTGACCATGTCAACGAACCAAGCCCCCCCAAAGCGTTCGCTATATTGACTCCCAGACTCGCAAAGCTTAGTGAGTAAGCATTTCTCCACTTCGTCGGAGAGGAGCTGACTGAGCTGAGGAACAGATGTAATAGGTAACGTCGCTTGCGGAAGATGCGCGACTAGGGAGGATGGCGACAGGAACGTGAGGCGTAATGTTTGCCTGGTTGCGGACGTTAACCAACCCCATCTAAATAGGAAGAACATAGCTACCTCTCGTCGAGGCGCAAAAGCGCTTCACCCCCGACTCTCTTCAGGACGTTTTCGCCCGTCAGTCGGCGTTGCAGACTTTGACCCGTCTCCCCGATAGGGTGAAATCTGAGCGTGCATGGTACCCCGGCATGTGCTAATGCAGACACCATTTTGTCAAGTTCGGCCTTGATCTTGACGCAGAATTGTTGGTACTGGAGGAGATCGATGACAGGTTGAAGAAGCTCGGAAGGCGGTTGAATGTTCGCTCCAGGGAGCAACCGTTCAGAACCCGGAGCCGATACGCGTTTGGACTTGTCACCGGCATGCATGGTCAACAAAAGAGCTTGCAACATGGCATGTATTAGATCACATGTTGCCGAAAGAGTTGCGGGTCCACAGGATATTTCACGGAGGTTTTCGTTGACATCCACCTATTTTCTCTATGAACCAAAGCGATCCGTGACTGTCTGACACGCACCATTTCGAACCGTAACTCAGTGCCGTGGTCCACATCTATAATAATGATACGCTCGGCAACTCGGGCAGATGAGGTAGGGAGGCTGCTCGCCTCCATGATTAAGACAGAAAATATTTCTTCATCCACAATTTCTCTCTGAGCGTCACTAAGAGATGTCTCCAGTGAGGGGTGTTCGGGAAATTCGATGGAGTTGTGGGCGGTGTGGGTTACGCCAATCGAGTCCACGATTCCCAATGAAACTCGCAGGCGAGCTAATTGACGATGAGGGAACACGAGCATGTGCGTTTCCATCTCATGCGTAGACAGATGAGCTACAGCCTTTCTTCGAAAATGTTTTGGAGCTACAAACCTCACGTCAGAGACAACAGACTCGATCAAGCAGCAAGGATGCACCTACATTCCTCCAGACCGAAGGATATCAAAAAGTCTTTGGATGTTCTGTCTGTGCCTTTTCCTGAGGGTGCCCAAACGGGCAACGGAGCGGGGACAAGACTCCAGTTTGCCTTTCTGATCTTGAGTGCATCTACCCAATACTTTTCGCTGTGCAGGCGACTTCTTTCCAGTCTGGACGCAGCTTGCTTAAACACATCCGCAGCTTTTCTTAACGCTTCGTCCTTGCCGCCAGTGGTGAGCTGTGCGTTGAACGCATCGACGGAACTAATGGCGGGTGGTTTAGACACCATGCTAGCAGTCAGGGAATTCGAGGGTAAGGAAGGCACGGGGGAGGGTTGGTTTGGTGTTGTAGATGATAAAAGGAAGCACAAAAGATCCCTGGCTTGTGTCATCTCCCCTAGAGCAATACTGAAATCTCGCGTGAACGATCAGACACAAGAACTCATAAGATGCACCTACAAGAGCTGCGGAGCAATCTCCATTCGCATTTTGAACAGCTGATCGGGTGACACGGTCAATCTCGCATTATTTGCTGTACGTTCAACCCCATCCTCCGAGACCGGCGAACTCTCTCGCAGCGGTGCGACGAGCACGTCACCTATGGATAGCTGATCTTGACGCTCGAAAAAGTCGATGCCTCGTTCGACAAATATTCTTCTAAGGTTCTCCCCGAGGACTGTGGTGGGATTTTCGATTCTATTCCAGGGTCAGCCAGTGTGCGCCGAAAAGTCAGAACCCATACGGCTCCACGATTTGCTCGCTTTCCGGGGTGATATCAAGCAAGACTGGGATGCGCGCACCGCTATCATCTTTATAGGGTCTCTCGAGGGACAATTTTGTCTTTTTCCACTCTGGCTCGCCAGACATAACGACAGTCGAACACTGTGTAGTACATACTCTGGTACACCGGTCCGAGTCGATGAGTCGGTCACCACGTGATCGGAAAGATTCACTGCCACAGCTTGCGGCAAGTATCTTGACACTGATCCACGAGGACGCTGGCAATAGCCAAATGGCCAAGGGTCACCATGCAAGCCCAGTCTCCGAGCACAACGCCCTGAAGAGGCGCAAGACCGAGGACGACGACTCGCCCAATCCTCAGGGGAAGAAACCTCGTACCAGAGTAAGGTATGTTTCCCTTTTCCCGCACACAAGCCTTTTCTCAATGAATCCCAAGCTTCTCATGCGGAGAATGTCATCGGCGCAAGCAAAAGGTAATAGCATTGTCATATACGCCAGACGGTATGCTCATCCTCTTTCTCAAGTGTGATCGCCAGGTTCCTTGCTCTCATGTATGATTTCTTCTGCGCTTACAACATAGCAATGTTACTGACGAGCAACCTTAGTGTGTTGCTCGAAAGGTGCCCGATCTTTGTAAAGCGTACACACCGGGAAAGACAGATCAAGATATCAGTGTACGACTGGCAAGGCTTGAACATATCATCGAGCTTGCATTACCCCAGTATTTTCACGGTGTTACATCACCATCCGCCGTGCCTTCTGACAGACACAATCGCGCTAGTTCTGAGTGCAATGATGAAGACAGTCGCTCTATCACCGACGAACAGGATCCGAGCGGAGGTACTTTCCAGGGTGGGAGGTGGTATGGCAACAGCGCGTCGGGAAGTGTTGCTCCAGCCTCCGTATTGGAGCAAGTGAATACTTTGATGGGTTTCTTTATCATGAATCTGACATGTATTCTGTCAGTTGGCAAACGTCGTAGTTGCCAGTTCTCATCAAGAACAATGGGACCCTACTCACCATAATGTTGGCCACAACGCTACTTCAACAACGCAAAATGGCACTCATAATGTGGACCACAAAGCAGCACTTGCGACGCCTGCTCTCATAGAATCCGTGCGACAGGATTCTGAACCGTCCGCTGCCGATAACCTGAAGAGTCTGGTACAAGAATGTGGGGTATCCCCGCATAAAATATCGGAACTACTCCAAGAGCTCCCTCCCCAACGATTCTCGGATGTACTCGTTGATCATTACTTCACATCTATGTGAGCGCAGTCCACTCCAGATTCATCGCCTGCAGACCAGATTAACCTTCTCGTAGAAATTGGACAAGGTACCCTGTGTGTGAAAAAGACTTCCGCACAGCATATTCTTCTCTCTGTACGAACGGGGTTGGAGCGAATACCAATGATGCACGCTTTCTACCACTTCTATTTGTTGTGCTGGCCATTTCCGTGCGACTTGCGCCGGAACATCTTGTTGGTGATCTACGTACGAGGAGGGTCACTTCGCTAAGGTATTATTGGTCGTGTATGTTCCCCCCTCTGAGTCTGTTTTTCGAGCTGACGCCCTGAGGAGCACGACGGTCGCTTCTCATCGCAGCAGCAATTCAGCCCGATTCGCTGGATATTGTTCTAACTCGTTTATTGGTGAGTTTACTCCCTGTTCGCTTCCGCAAGGTCTGTTCCAATCTGTTCACAGAGTGCCCGATTTTTGACGTTTGACCGTCGAATTACGGAGTGCTGGAGCCAGCTTGGCGCAGCTGTACGAACTGCACAGGCCCTTGGTTTGCACCGAGATGCGCCTATGGTTAGTTCGATCTATTACAATACACTCCTTTTTTCTGACATGCTTCAGGGACTGGATCCAGCTCAGGTTGAAAATCGTAGACGTATCTGGTAACGTTTCTCGACCATATCCCGTCGTATGAGGTATAACAATTCATATAGGTCATATCTGTATCATGCCGATCGTTCCTATGCTCTTGTGCTTGGTCGACCTAATGCGATTCAAGATGATTATACATGCACTCTACCTCCCCTCAACATCGATGACGATTTCACTCTTGCTACATTTCGCAATCCACCCCCTCTGACGAGCCCCACGGGCATGACTTTCGTCATTCTTCGCCATCAACTAGCTTCGATAATCGGTCGAATGGTTCATCATTTTCAGAAAGTTAACACCCATAGTCACTACTCCGACGTCCATGCTCTTGATGACGAACTCCTAAAATTTATGTCCACTTTACCACCCCATTTTGCATTGGAACCAGACAACTCCCTTGACGAGAACATGCGATTTTTGCCCGTCCACCGCTTCCTGCTTATTACAGAGATCCTCTTCGTGAGGATTAGCTTACATCGGCCGTACTTGCTCCGTAAGCTCAGCAGCGATCGCTACCTGCGATCACGAACTGCATGTTTCGAGTCTGCCATCAAGGACTTCGAGGTTCGCAAGGCTTTTCGCGAGAAAATGCCCAAGGAGACCCGTGAGTCTCTGCATAACGCATACCGGGAGTTTCAGACAGCGATGATCAGTGGTATTTATCTCGTTCTGCAACCACGTGGAAAGGACGCAGGCATGATGCACACTATTTTGGACGAGTTCCTAAAGGATCACGAGGGTGTCCGCGAAATGGATGAAACTACTCGGAGGGAACTCAAAATTATTGAATTCCTGAAGAGTCGTTCTCTCCAGATTGCGGAGAGCATAGTGCAGAATGCGGATCAGGATTCACGTGCGGTAGTTGACTCCCAGGTATCATCGATGGCGTCTACCGCACCCGCAATTTCGCATCATGGAAAGTCCCCGTTTTCTTCAGTCCTGGCGCCCACGTCGGGTTCTCCATCTCCCCACCCATACCCGGCTTCCCCCTTTATGCAAACTCCTGCTATACAGCGTCTACAGCAAAGTGCACCCACGGACGGAACACTTAGTTCACCTGTGGGCACAAACAGCCCAAGTGCAGAAGAAGAATCCGTGGCTCAGTCATTACTGGATCATTGGTGCAGTACATTCAATGATAGCACAGTCGATGGACCAACGGGTATGCCTGCGCTCTCCTGGGGCGGGCCTGGCGGTGCAGACTTTGCTGGCTGGGTGGGCGCTAATGTACCACCACCCATTGACCCGAACCTAATACCGACGTGCGACGGCGACTGGAGTTATTGGGAGAATCTTGTTAATCGAATCAAGACTGGACCTCTCTTATAGATCCCACTAGACATATATGTCTGTCGTCGAGTTTCGTCACTCCGCGGAGGTATCTACTGTATGAACTTTGCTCTGATGCACGTATTAGCTATGCAAAATTGCAGGACTTTGCTTTCCGAATACCCAAAAATTTACCCTCTAGCTTGTTCACATACCTTGTTATTGGTGAGGTAGCTCGGAGTCCTGCAGCGCCCGGAACCCTGACATGACCCCGCTCGGTGACCTGCTTCATCCTTAGTACATGCAGCTAGTATGGATGAAGTTTTGAGAGGTTTCAGTCACTGAACCGCCGTGAACCGCCGTGAACGCCATCAGGAATGCCAGCATGGCACTGAATGATAGTGAGGCAAAGAGTAGAGTCTTGCCTGACCAACACAGGTGGTTGGTCTCCCGTCTTGAAGGCGTTTTCGTATCTCCCGAAGGTAGTGGTGTTCTCGTCTTGAGATTATCATCGGTAGCAAATGCCTGGGTCCCACCCCAGGAACTCTTGGAGGCGCCTAGGTCAGTGGTATGTATGTAGCATTTCTACGATTTGACGATGAATACGAGTACTATCACAATGATCAGTGCCGATTAAGGTCGACGAATATGGAATAGCCCGAGCTTATATCCTTTTTAGAACTGATTTATTTGGTACTTTCCACTCCCACTGCTTAGCAGGTCCATGCAGTCAATCAACCGGTTTCTGTACGGGCCAACGCCAGAAGAAAAGGTACGAGTATGGCAAGGTAAACTACGTGCGGAGAGTCGACAGCTGGATAGAGAGATGAGACAGGTCAGCATCGTGGATTTCCCACACATCGCGGGGGTCGCTCAGGATCTATGTTGCAGCTCGACGCGGCTACCTCCAAGGCACGATTGACAGTAAAGCAGCTCGCAGTCAAGGGAGACGTCAAGTCTGCACGAATACTCGCCAGGGAAGTTGTAAGATGCCACAAACAGAAGGACCGATTGTCGGTTAGCAAAGCACGGTTAGGTTCCATCGGCACACAGTTGACGCAACAACTCGGTGAGCGGCATGTGCAAAGAATTTGGGCCCAATCTTGAACCACTTTCATAGCAATGTTGAAAGTCACCGGCTCGCTGCAGAAATCCACCGAGATCATGAAGCTCTCAAATTCGCTCGTCAAACTTCCGCAAATTGGTCAGGTCATGAGAGAGATGAGTATGGAGATGACAAAGGTTTGGCATTTTCTGCAACAATAATACAGGTACTCAGTGATCTGCTCAGGCTGGTATTCTGGAGGAGATGCTTGAAGACACGCTGGAGATGGAGGAAGAGGAAGAGATAGAGGAAGAAGCGGATGCAGAGGTGGACAAGGTGTTATTCGAGCTTACCAACGGCAAGCTTGGGCAAGCAGGTACTGTCGGGGTGGAATTACCAGTAAGTTCAGCGATACTCTCTGATGTGGTTGTCTGCTGACTTGAAAAACTTGAGTCTACGCAAGATCGGTTGGAAGAGGAGGAGATGGAGAAGACGATGGAGCAGTACCGGCAACAACTGGATGGACTATTGAGCGGCTAACGTTTCTGTGAACACATACCTTACGCATCAGCTGGGTGGATATTACCAGCGTATTCGTGTATTATAGCGGCCCTGCTACCCTCTCAATGCGTCTTCAGCAAGATACTACGCACAGGTTGATTGATGTGATGGTTTCCTGAAATGGGCACGGGCGTCTCGGAAGGATATTCCACGTGGGTGATTCGTGTGTACCCGCGCGCCCAAGCCTAGACTTTTCTGTTCGGAACACTTTTTTTTTTTTTCCTCTCTCCCTCTCTCGAACTTGAAAATGTTGGCCCATGGTAGGTCCCTCACTGGTTTTGCGAAGCGGTATTCCCAGGTAGAGGCCGATTTCCCTTGGTACAACAAAGGTCGTTCTTACGTTGTTCCTAGTCCTGCAGGCGGTATGCATCTGCAGCTCCAACCGCTGCGTTTGCTGGACAAAAGGGCAGTCATGTGAGCATCACACACCACAGTTCCGTACAAGTCGCTTATTCTTGCCCAGGGGAAATACACGGTGACTCTGATTCCGGGTGATGGTCAGGATATGGAGCACACAACCTTGGGGTGATGCATTGACGTCAGGTCTAGGTATTGGTCCGGAAATTAGTGAATCGGTCAAGGCCATCTACTCTGCTGCCAACGTAGGTCCAGGATATTACGTGCGTGCTTCCGATGTGCTCAGTGTGAAAACAGGTCCCTATCGAATGGGAAGAAGTCAGTGTCACGCCTGTATTAAAAGGTGGTAAAACTGTTATTCCGGACACGGCAATTAATTCGGTCAGGAAGAACACCGTTGCTCTGAAAGGTGTGTCCGTTAAAAGCATCAGAGCCCTCAAAGGCTTAGTGGATTCTGTTCAAGGACCCCTGGCAACACCAAGTAAATTTCACTTTGATGATGATTTGCGTACACAAATTCACTCTGTGCCAAGTTGGCAAGGGTCATGTCTCCCTGAACTTGACGCTCCGCAGAACATTCAATCTTTTTGCCAACGTTCGTCCGTGTGTCTCGATCAAGGGCTTCAGGACACCCTACGACGACGTTAACACTGTTCTCATCCGTGAAAACACAGAGGGTGAATACTCGGGCATTGAACACGAGGTATACCATTTGGTATTTGCGAGCCCTTGTCGTTTACGTGGAAATTTCAGATCGTTGATGGGGTCGTTCAATCGATCAAACTTATCACTTACGACGCATCGGAGCGTGTGGCTCGATACGCGTTCGACTACGCGCAAGCCAGTGGAAGAAAAAGGGTGACCGCGGTACACAAGGCTAATATCATGTAAGCGAAGACAGGGACGTGTTGAAATCGCTGATTAATTTTGACAGGAAAATGTCGGATGGTATGTTCTTGTCGGCTTGCCGCCAAGTATCGAAAGATTTCCCGGATGTTTCATACGACGAAGATCTGTTGGATCGAGTCTGCCTGCAGGTGCGTTTTGTCGCATGGCAGATGCGTGCCAGCTGGGTAATCCCTCGAGCAGATCGTGCAAAATCCCCAGCCATATTCGAACCGCGTCATGGTGATGCCCAACCTTTATGGTGATATTTTGTCGGATATGTGCGCAGGGCTGATTGGTGGTCTCGGTCTCACCCCTTCTGGCAACATTGGACGGGTATGCATGTTTCATACATGAGAGCATCGCCATATGCTAAGTCTGTCAAGGATGCATCCATTTTCGAGGCTGTGCATGGGTCCGCTCCCGACATCGCAGGCATGTACCGCTTCGTGAATCCCGGACGGGTGTCGACTGACAGTACCCATAGGAAAAGGATTAGCTAATCCAACGGCATTGTTGTTGTCTTCTTTGATGATGCTGAGGTAAATTAATGTTACGGTATGGCAGGTCGCCTGGTTGATCCGACATGCCTCGTTGCAGACACATGAACCTGAAAGAGCATGCAGCGAAGATCGAGAAGGCGGCCCTTGATGTGAGTAACAATCATCCGCACAACCTGCGAGATAATGACTGTGTCGATTTGCAGACAATCGCGGAGGGCAAGGCGATTACCGGGGACCTTGGTGGTAGGGCGACCACGAGGGAGTACACCGCCGCAATCATCGATAAACTTACCAGTGCATGAAGCTTTCGTATTGATAGAATATCCAGAATGTAGGCGATGGCCGTGTGTCGATTATTTATTTAGTTCCGGCACGGGGCTCGAGGTGAACCCGCTGCCAGTGTAGCTGCGCGTACCGGTGTCGAGCGTGGGAATTATCGGGTAGGAAAATGGGGGGAAAGTTGCAGCCGCGACGCTCTCCGCAACGACAACTAGTAAAATCTCATCCACGCCTGCACGCGGCATTCACCTCCATAATCCCCTCACAAGCCCTACAGGGCAAGCCTTCCAGCGTACAACCACTTTCTTACTACCAGGTACGTCTCTTCTTCTGCCTTCTTTCGTTCTCATTGCCCACGTCACCCTTCTCAGACACTCAGATAACCTAAAAACATTCATACAACCTCAGATTCCTGTAACGCTACGAACGAAATGACAGACTCCGAGTCGACGCTCAGCCAACCCAAGAAGGACGACGCCAAAAAGCCGACCTCAACTCCCAGCATCCCCCGCGGATCCAAGAGGGTTCCTTCCAACGCCAGACCTTCCTCCGCTGCCGGAAATCTCCCAGGCGCCCAAAGGCCTTCGTCTAGGACAGGGAACAAGAAATCCGCCACCCCTGTTGCGGGTGGTACAGAATCCGGTTCCGAATCTAGCAAGAAACCCACGGAAACAAGGAAGTCCGACCTGCCTCGTAACAAGAGCCAGAGTGGTACTGGTCAACGTAATGGAAATCATCTCAATCGCCAGTCCTCGTCTTCGCAAGCGAATCGAAGTAGTGCTGCCAAGGATCGGACTTCGATGGGTCAATCTTCTTCTCCTGCACCGGCACCTGTCTCTGCCTCGGAGTCTAGTGATGCACTGTCTTCACTCCAGCGTGTCATCGCTGATCTCAAGACTACTCCGAACCAAGTCTCTCCTCCCAATAATTCACTCGCTACCTCTATGCACGCTCCACAAGTACCAGGCTCAAGCCTTCCTGCAAACGCTCCTGTTTTTCACCCCGGAGCTTTAGCTTTCCCTGCTTCTACCTTGTCAGATGCTGCCCGGCACCGCAAGGCTGCGTCGCTTGGTGCATCCGCTCTTTCCGGAAATTTCAATTCGTTTTCACCTCACCTTGGTGCGATGATAGAAGATGTGGAAGATGGAACCGGCGCGCCTTTTGAAGACGGCGAAATCTCTGAGAGTTTCTTCCCTAATTCAGGTCACCAAGCCCGGTCTCAGTCTCAAAGTTTCATGGCTCCCCGTTTCGCCGCCTTGGCCGCGCAGCAAGAACAGGATATTCTTGGCCCAACCGGGCGTCCCCAACTTGCTCCGAACTTCATGTTTGGTGCTCGCCGACGCGCGAGTTCTGGCGTGCCCATGGGTCCGCTGAACGAAGAGGATGTTGGATTCCAGTTCCCACAGCAGCAGAATGCACTTTCTGAAGGTGTTGTTCACGAGCAGAATCACAGGAGGGTAGAGAATGACATCACTGGCATCATGGCTGAGCAGGTGTGCATAGTAACTTCTGCCGTCCTTGTCTTGACTCATCCATTCTAGATTGCTATTCAAAACCAGATAGAGGCCCTTCAACAACAGCAACAAGCACTTTACCAACAGCAATTGGCCTCTAACCAGGTTCTTTCTCTCCAAACTCCTGGCCTTGCACCCAATAGGCATAGACGCGTCCAGAGTACCTTGCCCGTTAGCATTACTGGGAACAACAACGTCACTGGTTTCACCCCTCCAATGGGCCAGTTCAGCTCCATGGCCAATCTTGGCGTTAGTCCTGACTCACAGCCAGCTGGTTTACCTCGTGGCCACGGAAGGAGACACAGTGTTAATGTTGTCAACAAACCTAGCGCTTCTCACAGCAACGTTGGTTCTGTGAGTTTTCCTTACAGTGGCCAGGATGGCTTCGAGGATGGGTTCGCTACACCTTTCGGGAGTCACTCGCGCACGGCATCCCGAGCGGACTCTAGTTGGAGAATCAGTCTGTACCAACTTCTGATGAATTATACGTCACTGACTTATCTGATACAGATGGTGGTGTGATTCAGGGCAACAACGCATTTGCCGCTGATCTCGCGCAAGCGCAGGCCCAGCTACAAAGTTTGCAACAGTTTCGTGCTGCCGCCGGTGGACATCATCACAAGATGCCTTCATTCTCTTTCCCGAATATGCTGCCGAACATGATGGCTGCTAACATGATGGGTTTGGGCATGGGGGGTGTGAGCCTGTTGCAGCAGCAGCAACAACAACAACAACAGTTTCAGTCCCAATTGCAACAACAGTCCAATCAGCCACAACGCAAGTCTCTTTTCGCTCCTTATCTTCCTCAAGCCTCTCTTCCCCCCCTCTTGGCCGCAGGAAAGCTAGTCGTGGGTATCCTTCGTGTCAACAAGCGTAACAGGTCGGATGCATATGTTGCCACCGAGGTCCTGGATGCCGATATCTATATTTGCGGTTCGAAGGATCGCAATCGTGCCCTGGAAGGTGATATTGTTGCCGTCGAACTCCTTGATGTCGATGAAGTGTGGGAGACTAAGAAGGAGAAGGAAGAGAAGAAGCGCAAGAAAGAAGAGAACTCTGTCTACGATTTGAAGACCAGCGCAGGTCGCAAGGATGACAAGAAGAAGGATGACGTTGAGGTTGAAGGCCAGGGATTGATGTTGTTCGAGGACGAGGAGTATGATAAATTTAATAATGTTGTCCTATATCACACTAACATTTATCCTCAGGGTCACAGACGAAGTCAAGCCGCAGTTTGCTGGACATGTCGTGGCGGTCGTTGAACGCATGCCCGGACAGCTCTTTTCTGGAACGCTTGGTCTTCTACGTCCATCTTCCGCTGCCACCAAAGAGAAGCAGGAGGCCGAACGCCGAGAACGGGAGGGTGACCGTGGTGACGAACCACGACGTGGACCGATCGAACGTCCCAAGATCGTCTGGTTCAAGCCAACTGACAAGCGCGTGCCTCTGATTGCCATCCCCACTGAACAAGCACCCGCAGATTTTGTTCAGAATCCTGAGGTCTATGCTAATAGGTTGTTCGTTGCTTGTATCAAGCGTCACGTGCGTCCCCGAGATCTTAACCCATTCTTTTGCTGACCTCCTAGGGTGTAGCCCATCTCTTCTCTCCATCCTTTTGGTACTCTGGCGGAGGAGCTTGGCCCTATTGGGGATATCGAAGTTGAGACCAGCGCTTTGTTAAAAGACTGCAACTTCCCTACGGAAGAATTTTCTGAGAGTGTGCTCAAGTGCCTCCCCCCCACTCCTTGGACGTACGTTGCTCTCTTTTTCCCCTAGATTTTCCGCTCACACCGTACACCAGTGTTCCTGAGAGGGAGTATGAAATCCGCAAAGATTTGCGTCAGGAACGGATTTTCACCATCGACCCGGATACGGCTAAAGACTTGGATGATGCCTTGTCCATCAAGCCGAATGATGATGGTACTTACGACGTCGGCGTCCACGTTTCAGACGTATCCTTCTTCGTGAAACCCAATACTGCGCTTGATCGCGATGCCCGCAAGCGAGCTACAAGCGTGTACCTCGTTCAAAGAGTAGTGCCGATGTTACCCCCTACGCTGAGCGAGGATGTCTGCAGCCTTGCTCCCGGCGCTGAACGTCTCGCTTTCTCCGCTGTCTTTACAATGACAACAGAAGGGAAGGTGGTCAACAAGTGGTTTGGAAAGACGATCATCAAGTGAGTTGTACTAAGCCTGTTTCTGTTAATATACTAAGACTGTTTGAAAGATCTGCGGCGAAGCTGTCCTACGCTGACGCAATGAAAGCCATGGATGGACAGCCATTGAGTAAACTCTCTGTGTCACCGGAACACAGTGTATCTGCGATCGAGGATGATGTGAGAGCGCTGTGCGGTATCGCGAGCCAACTTCGCGCCAAACGTCTTCAAGAAGGTGCCTTGACGCTCTCCTCCTCACACCTATCCTTCACGTTGGACGAGAATGGCCTTCCCACGGATTGCGCACAAGGCGACCGCAACGAAGCCAACGAGATGGTCGAAGAGGTATGCATCGTCTGAACTATAATTCACATTAGGCTTAAGCCAGGGTTCCAGTTCATGCTCTTGACCAATATTGCCATTGCTCAGCGCATTGCCGTTCACCTCCCTGAACAATCGCTCCTCCGTAGGCACGACTCCCCTATTGAAAGGCGTCTGGTATTCCTCTTGCATTCGCTATGCCCTTCTTGGTGCTGACATTGCTTCGTAGAACGTGTTCTCCGAGCGCGCCGAGCGTCTGGGTGTGGATGTAGATACATCAACCTCAGGGGCTATAATGAAATCCTTTGAGGCAATCACCAATCCCACTGCTCTGATGGTACTCCGGCTACTGTCCTTCAAAGCCACCCAACGTGCCAAGTATTTCTGTGCCGGAATGTTGGATATCGCCAAGTATGGCCATTATGCCCTCAACGTCCCTCTCTATACACACTTTACCTCCCCTATCCGGCGTTACGCTGACATCCTGGTGCACCGCCAACTCGAATCTGTTCTCCAGGGTGCAAGTGAGTAGAAAGATTTCATTGTTATGGTAAAAACTAATTCTGTAGCCATAGGCGACCCAAAGTTTACCATGGATAGGGATGCTGTCGCAAAGATCGCTCAGCAATGTAACATGTACGCACCTGCATCATTTATGCTCATCCACGTGCTGAATGTCTTCTAGTAAACGAGATTCTGCAAAATTGGCACAAGAGCAGTCCATCCACCTCTTCCTCTGTGTCTTCATCTCGGACTTGACCCACCGTTACGGACCGGTTGTCCGGCAGGCCAAGGTTGTCAATGTACTTGATGCTGCCTTCGATGTACTGGTTCCCGAATTCGGGATTGAAAAGAGGGTCCATGTGGACCAGATGCCAATCGATGTGAGTCCGGTGGTCCAGCGATCGCCCCGGTTACTAATCACCCAATTAGAACCACGTTTATGATGAACACACCCATACCCTTCAGATCTATTGGTCCAGCAAAGATGTCATCACTTGGCTAGCAGAAAATAGCGACGACGAACACTTGAAGAAGGTCAAGCAGAATGCTGAGGCACACGCTGCTAAGATGGAAGTGGCATCACGCTCCTTACACGACGAGACGGCTCTTTTCGATGAAGATGACGACGCTGAGGAAGACGAGATAGTGCTTGGCAGAGACAGCGAGGTTGTTAAAGAGACAGAGACATCCAAGCAACGCCTCCTTTCTGCTGCTAAGGTCGAACCCATGTTCGAAGGTCTGAGGACAACCTCATCTGGTCACAGGATCCAGGATATCAAGGAGCTGATGACAGTTCCGGTATGTAAGAACGTCTTCCCTTGGAGACGTTATTGACGTAGTCTACTAGGTGATTGTGACGGCCGATCTGACCAAGAGTCCCCCGGTCATCAAAGTGTACAGTGTTAACCCCTACGCTGGACCGGGGAATGAGCAGAAGAAATAAGTTACCCAACAACCCATCCTCCGATCCCTTTCGCCCTTCGAAGCGTATCTGTTGTACGATAGTGTTGATATTCCGCATGCTTTCGTTTTCCTTTCCTCTCCTTGACGCTGACTCATGACCTGTTCATGCGCCGGTTCTGTACGGGTATGTCTATGAGATGTTTACATGTCGCTCAAATTCCCTTGAGCTATGGTCGTTCAACCAGTTTCCAACATGCATCTGTCCTGTCCTAGGTTTCCATGTAGTAGTTTATTTGCAACAGAGGATTTCGTCATGACATGGGTAACAGGATCATTGAATACAGAAAATCTCGAGAGCAGGACGCCGGGTAAAAAAGACAATGCGAGCTACTACGTAAGGACCAACGTTGCATTTATACTGTGTGTTGGGTGCGGAAAGATATGCCATCGCTCGTTAATGCTACCAAAACCTAGATCCAACCTGGAGGGGGTGACTCCATCTCGTATCTGATCCCCCTCCCTTGCCTGCTTCGTTCCCGGACGAGTGGACCCTTGTTTTCACACGATGAACCCGAGCTGGATTCGCGCGTGGAGGATTTAGCGGTGCGAGCGTCACCGTTGCGCTTGGACACCTGGACCTCAGACGGTTGAGCCTCTGTCCGAGGCTGGTATTGCTCAACCAGCGTGTGAAACGAGTGTACCGACCCACTCTTGCCACGAGGCACTGCCATGCCGTCAGTGGAGGTCTTCGGGAGGGCAGAGCGGCGGAAACGGTTGATTTCGTGACAACAAAGCGTGTACAATTCGGCGAGTCCTAGATAGCTCGCTTCATCGCGAAGTTCGAGCAGGGACTCGAGGGGTGAAGGTGACATGGATCCGAGTTGTACCGCTCGCGGTAGCGTCTCTGGTTGTTCCGGAGTGCTTGGAAGGGATCGGAGATAGGCTAGAACGTGCGTGTAACTGCCCGAGAGAGAAAGAAGAAGAAAAAAGTCAGAAGCTGTGGGAAGCCACACATCGGGTTGGTCGCTTACGGGGCACTCGGTCTGTCGAGGAAAACGTGGATACCACCGGAGGGCTGAGGTAGGCAGCCAGAGGAAGCAAGATGCTCACGAAAGACCGAATTAAACCAATTGCTATGCTGAGCCAACGATGTGTCGCTGATATTTGAATATATCGACGCTGTTTCAGAGACAGGCGAGAACAAGGACGTAATATAGCGGGAGAGGTGAGAAGGCCGGGATACCAGGGAACGTAGTGAGGTTCGGTAGGTAGTGGTGCATGTCTCCAGAGTGACTATGAGCTTGGAGGGGTCGACTCCGTTGGCGGGGATGGGTGAAAGGAGGATAGCCTCGAAGGGAGGTTGTAGCGGAATCGGGTCAACATCAGCTGGAAGGGCAGGTATTAAGGGAGAAGAAGCGCGCGAGGGTGGTAGCGAGGTAGGCCGTGAAGAAGAGCGGTGAGGTGCAGGAGATGCGGAACCTGACGAGCGGGGATGCGGAACGTGGTCTGACAAAGGGACGCTTGTTGAACTAACCGACCGCCTGTGTTCTGCTTCTGCATCGGAAATATCGGGCAGTGGCGGAAGGGGGGGACTATATGGGAGTGGCGGGAGAAGTCTGCGTTCATTTTCCTCTGTATCATCCAACAGGATATCTCCCTTGACACCCTCCTCTTCGCTTATGAGTTCGGGTGCGCGGCGTGAGCCAGACAACGCCTCTTGAGGCGTGCGCACAATTGTTGCACCGGAACCAAGGGGTCCACTACGGTGGAGAGTGAGTTGTTCTAGAGAGCTACCAAGTTTTGGTTCAGATATCCGAGTTGGTTTGGGAGCAGCACGGGGGATAGAGTGACTTGAGGTAGAAGAGCTGCGACTCAGCCATGACATCTTGGACAACGTGTGCTTGTGACCGCGCGGCGGCGTGGCGGGCGGAGAAGCAAGGAGTTCGGGAAACGAAAAGCAAGGAGCCAGCTCCGAGTTCGTAGTTGAGGAAGATATATGGGACGGTGAACGCTGGGCACGCTTTGAACGGATCATGGTGGGAAGGGGAGTAAAAAAAGTGGTGGTCGACGAGAAGCCAGAAGAGTTGATAATGGGGAGAACAAAGACGGAGTTACCTCGCTTTGACTCGAACGCATAACGTCGTGGGCGCACACAATAAGGCTTCTAGTAGAGCCGAATCCTCATGGCCCCACCAACGACAACACCTTCCTAAATTGGAAGACAATACATACCGAAATTTTCAAGTTGGACTTGGACCTGTCGATGATGAGCCCGGGCACAGAATGGCCTGCAACAACGATTCAATATCGACTGAACTTACCATACGCATTGCACCCAATCTCCCCTGCGCTCTCCGCACTCCATGTGTCACGCGCCGCAGCTCTTCACCCAGAAACCTCTCCAATGTTACACTCCTCCCATTGTCCGAAATGTGGCACGTATTACTTCTCTGGTGATCATCCAACATGCCTCGTCGGTCCCTCTACGAGGAAGAAGCGGAAACGTGCCATGTCCTCGCATCCGAAAGCCCTTCAGAGAAGATGTCATCTGTGCGGCTTCTCGATTGACGCACGCATCAGTCCGTCTTACAACCCCTCCCCTGCGCCGATCCAGCCGAGCGATTCGTCGAAACCGGAAACGGTGCCAACTATCCCACGGACCAAGGAGATAGGTCAGGAATCGCCACCTACTGACATTCTCCGTCCCGTCGCAGGGACTGGCACAACGACCATATGCGTGCCCGTCCCACCATCACTTAGTCGACAATCTCATCCCAAATCTAGTCATACGAAGACACCAGCTTTGAGGGACATGCTTTCCCGCGATCGTCAGAGGGAGGTTGTGAAAGCACAGAAGGAGAGAAAAGAGGGTCACGAAGGGTTAGCGGCTTTCCTGAAGGAACTCTGATCACACTGGGTATCCGATCAGTATGCACTCCTTACCCTCTTTTACCCTGGTTTGAGCTCATACCGCTGACAACGTCATTATAGGTACTTTTTTCTACTACAAAGTTCGCAAGACAGGAATGGGATGCAAAGGTCCAAAGACTAGCAAGACTTTGCAGGAGCGTCGACCTTAAGCCTGCGATATATTGAATGCAACAGAGTTGTTCAATTCTCCCCAGACCCATCGAGAATATAATGGGGTCCGGTCACGATCAAGATATACTTTTGTGGTCAATACGATACTCCCTACTCCAACCACCATGCCTTTTCACATTCTAGGCTAGCCAAGCTTCAAGACGATCCTAGATTTTACTCCGTGCGTAATGGAGTGAAGCGGTAGCGCCTTTGTCTTCCTGTCACTCACTTCCCTAGGGTAGCCTGAAATGATCCTCGTTGCATTCAGCTTTTACACTCCGCAACCACTCCCTTTCACAGGTCTGATCCCCCAAATCCTCACTAGTAAGTATTTTCGTCCGTCGTGCGCGGTTTCGCCGCGACTCGGCTGCGACCTGCTCGGTGCCCATACCTCTGGCCACAGAACCCCAGACTCCCGCCTCGCCCACACATCAGACTCTACCTAGTAACCTCTTGCATCTATGTCTCCCCCCTTTTCTACACACACCGTAGCGTCCAGCGTTCGCGGAGAGGGAATAATCGAACTAATGCACCCCTGGGCTAAAAGCCACCTTTTGAGTTCCTCGGGGAAAGAAACGGTACATTTCGTATGCCTAGTCCGACGTACCAAACGTAGGAGAATGGTCTATTCCTTCATTGATTCGATACCGGACTCGGGCGCTTCGACTACACTTTTCCCAGATTCACAATTCCGCTGCACAGTTCGTTTGCCAATCGTTGAACATGCACAAGAGGTTTATATAATCGTGGACATGCCTTGATTTCCGAGTCGGTTAGATGTGTTTTCAGACATTATTGGACACAAGTGGGGGCCCCAAATTCTATGCTCTACAGGGTATAGCAGGTTTCATCCATTGCTAAAGAGGTCAGTGCTCGTACGAAGTTGATTTGGCGGAGATCGGCGAAACGTGAAACACGGACTTCTGAAGTATACATGAACTGATGGCAGACGTACGTCAGGAATCACAGCCAGTTGACCGTGACGCGGGAGATAAGAACTTGAAATGACATCGCCGTGATAACATCGTGTGCGAGCATGTATCTGTTACTTGCATGACATTCAAGTGGCAGGTGACACTCGCCTGTGGTTCTTCAAACACTGAGTAAGTCATGGCGGCAACTTGAGTGCGAACAAACAGGCTGGGAGCCGACGGGACTGTGCAGGCTGTAAACTCAGTAGGCATGAGGGTAGTTTGAAATCATGGATTGAAAAGATTGAGATGCCACTCTATAAACGAAAGTCTAGAAATGATTGTGCTCCAATTGAGTTGGTCTGCTAGGAGAGGAGTATGTTACAGCGACTCGGATAGCTTCGGTTCAGCGTCTACTATCTTCGTGCCATCCTTGATGAACCACCCTGGCCAGAACAGGCTGTACACAGAGATGGCGACAACGAGAGGAAAGGTGTCGAGCCCATAAAAGAATGCCTCCGTTGTAGCGAGATAGCCTTGGAAGCCTTGCGAAAGTTCAGCAACTCTATAGCAAGACCGTACCTAGCACAAGTATCAGCCGTGTTCGTATTGGATGCCAACCAAATCACAGACACTTACAAGGATACCTATGCAACTTATAGCAAGGGTAGCTGCTAGAGTCCGCCAATCGCGATGCCATGGCTGTGCCTTGTCTCGTTCCCATACATCGTGCTCCAAGGTATATACCCGGTACAAGAAGCGGATGTAAACACCGCTAAATAAAGTGAACGACACCAATTGGATCACCAGGCCAGCGAGGAAGATCTTTTGTAGATGGGTTCAGAAATATGCTGAAAGGCTGTAGCAATAAACGCACGCGCTCGGCTGCTTGATACTGAGTCAAATTATAAGTGACACTCATTCCTCCTCCGATGGCTTGAATTATGAATGTCGTGATATCCGAGGACACGAAAACAGGTGTCAATCTCGACACAGGCAGTAAGACGTGCGTAGTGCATGACGTATGCCTCGCAAGTCGTCCCAACAAGACATAGTTTGCTGCGATAAATGCACAAGGCTATACAAGAGTTGGAGAGCCTCTGAAATAGACACAGCATGAAGGGACGTACTGGCAACACGATGAACATATACTCGGCGATGTATATTCCCTGGGAATCAGGGTAGTAATGCAAACCGAACCGAAATCCAAATCCGATTGCATAGGCTGTTCGCTGCTTAGTGTTATGCTATTGCGTTATAGGGATACTTACCGTAACCTCCAACAACCATTGCAAGCATCCACTTTGCATTATATCGAAAGGTGTAAAAGGTCTGAATAAGTGCGATCAGCGTGACGAGTGCTAGGTTAATCCTAATTAGTCGAGGGTCAGCCTGAGTGTGCTCGGTTTACCAAACGCAATGGCCGTTGGAGTATTTGATGCGATATATCTCAGTGGATTGAAGGTATCATCTTTGGGGTCCAAAAATGGGTTTGCTGGTGGTCCGAAAGTTTGGCCTGCAGCTGGCGTTGTGAAAGCAAGGATTGCCAAGTAGACCAAGACGCTGTCGACGGAGTGATAGCCTTGTGCCATGGCCACCGTCAAGAGCAAGAATGAGTCTTACATGGGGTTCAAGCTCGCCTTACGAGGGCTATTACATTATACCTAGTTCGGTAGCGAACCGGTTGGAAGACTAGTGTGTGATGCTTATCGCTTGACGTTAAGAAGCCCATTCGGTGCGCTCGACTTGTAGCGAATTTTCGAACTCCGAGTCTTCGGCCAGACGGCGCTGTGGCCGACTGCTGAGACTCCTTACTATCCCCTACGGTCGACCTCCATTTCGGCACTTTGATTCTACTGGGCTCAAATTCATTTTCTACAACATTGTCCGCTGTAACTATATGCACATGACAGAGCTTGAACGAAAAAAAACCTGATAAAACGTGGGGTTCGGCAGGCATAGCTAGCGGACTGAAATTAGCACGAGTGACAATTCACTGTAGGTCCAAGGTTTCCTTGGATCCCTCGTTTGGTTGTAGCTATCGAAGCCCGTCAGTCCGTAGCCCTGTCAGTCGTACCTAACAGTGACTTTTTTTTTCACACCGAGCCCGGTATACACATCATTATGAAACAAGTGTCTACCGAATGCTAGAGTTCTGCGAGCATCATCACTAGTCGTTATGTACAACCTACCTGCCCGGGTTCCGCGCAATCAGGATAGGTAGGTTATCCCGTCAACATGGGTCGAGAGCAGTGTAGAAAACAACCCCAGATCTCTGGTTTCTCATACCATCGCTCTCCTTGGCCACTTTACACTCCCGCATGGGCGGAGATGGTGATGTTTGATACACCATCAACAAGATCGTTGGCACGTTCGTCGATCAGTCTAGTAACCTTTGAAGTAAACGTCAGTCGATAGATTATCCTACCGTCACTATTCTGTTCACCTTTCCTATGGCGACCGTTCGTCCTGAGATAAAAGTCAATGACATCGCTGAAGGATAACAGCATGTTCATCCCCACCTTCATCCCGCAGTGTGAAGCGCCCAAGCTGAGGATAGTCGACAAACCTCTCGACACAAACTGGGAGGGGCGTCTCAACAAGTGCCACAATCTTTTGACCTGGACAACGCGTTCAGTACGGCGACATGGATTGCAAGACAACATTGATCACCCTTTTTGGCAAATTGAGGCGGTTTCTTCGACTTGCGCCCGGTCGCCTTATCAAAATAATGGAGCAGAGCCTGGGCGCGATATATAATTGTATGGACTGAGACATGTGAAGGAAATGAGCGTACCGGTAATGTGACTTCTTCCGACAAAGTATGAACATGCATAACAGCCGAATATCCGGCACAAATGATGTTTTTGTGTTCCAGAATGGCCAATTGAGCTTCGAATTGCCGTACTGCGTGCACGGGACTCTTTGGGCTTGTGAGCACAAAACCAGGGCTGATTTCTTCGTCCTCTACTCCTCGCAATCTTACTCGTACGTTATCTCCACACATAGCCGATGATCTTTCCTCTTCCAATTCATCGTAGATTGCAGTGATTTCGACGTTGGTCTTGGTGGGCATAAGAATGAGGACATCTCCTTTGCGCATATGACCTGACTCGATCTTTCCGACTGCGATAGCCCCCATGTCTTTGTACTTTTCCGAGACGGGCATCATCAGCGGTGCGCCGATCCTTCGATCGACCATGGGAATGTGATCGAGGTGGCCAAGGAGGGTTGGACCCCTTGGGGATGATCAGAACTTGGCACTGAGATGCAGAAGAATGAGGGCAACATACTTCCACCAGGTACATTTTGATGCAGGGATGGGGTCCTTGAGGTTCGCACCAGTATAAGCTGAAATAGGTATAAAGGGAACGTCCTTTGGATTGAACCCGGCGGCCTTGATGAAAGGTACGAGCTTGTCTTTGATTTCGTTGCAACGGGCTTCTTCCCAGTTGACGGTAGGGTCGTCCATCTTGTTGACCACGACGACGAATTTTGAAACCCCAGCGGTCTTGACGAGCATGATGTGCTCTCTTGTCTGGCCACCCCTTTCAAAACCGGTCTCAAACTCACCCTTGCGTGCGGAGATGACGAGGACGGCAACATCTGCTTGGGCGGCACCGCTGATCATGGAAGGAACATAGGTCTTGTGTCCGGGAGCGTCGAGGATGGTGTAGCGACGGTTGGGGGTCTCAAAGTATCCTCGACCGACTTCGACGGTCTTGCCTTTGCTACGCTCTTGTGGGGTGGAGTCGAGGGCCCAGCTGAGGTACCATGACTCTCTTCCGGCTTCCTTTGCCTCGTGTTCGTATTTCTCCATGGTTCTTTTGTCAATAACGCCGGTAAGATAGAGCAAGTTACCCCCGAGGGTACTCTTTCCGGCGTCCACGTGGCCAATGAATACGACATTGAGATGTTCCTTGACTGGGATGATATTGATATTGGAGATCAGATGAGAGGATGGAGTGAAACGCATACTGACCATCACCGAAGAGATCTGTGAGCACGGCTTCATCGGCAACGGACTGGACTTCTTGTGCGATGGCAGAGGTATCTAATTTGGATTTCTCTGTGGAGAATATCTTCTTCGAGATCGGAGGAGCGGGGGAAGAGGAGTGTGAGCCCGGATGAGAGGGGGCGGGAGACTGCTGTGAGCTCGAAGCGGGTGGGCGCTTGGATGGGCCGCCGACGTTGATCGAGATTGTTTGGGGCGGCAGGGTCGGGGCGGCCTGGGGCGGAGGGGCAGAGAATAGTCTGCCCGGCACGAACTCGGACGCGCTCGCGTTCAGTTTGCTCATGTCGAGGAGGAGGTCAGAATATTTTATTTATTTATTTAATCGATCGATCCATCGCTCTTTTTTATCATCTTGATCTCGTGACCAGTTTTGGCATGTCCTCTCTCGCCATCGCCCTCGACGCCGCCAACCACATCCTCGTCAACGACGACGACCCTCCCCATAACTCACGCCCCGCCCACGTCCTCCATGCCCGCCTCCTCCGCTTCTACGCCTCCCTCGGCGAACAACCACCACCCATCCCAGACGACTCCCTCCCCGCCCTCCAGTTCGAAACTGCCCGCTGCGCGCTCCACGTACTCCACCGTGTGCAGATCCTCCTCGACGCCGTCCCGCGCGACCCACACGATCGCGACACACAAGACTCGCCTGCTATCGGTACTCGCGACCTCACCGTCCTAAGGACCCTCCTCACCCTCCTCTTTCGGTGGGGCATTAATCCGTTGCTCGCACACCTCGTTCCCCTATGGCACACGAGCCCTCCCCCTCTAACCACCCTCAGCGACCCTTCTACATCGCTTGCAGACCTCACGGCGCTCTCGGCGTTGTTGTCCTCTCTCATGTCAACCCTGTTCCCCCGCGGTCTGCGCACACAACCCGCTCAGACTCTTATCACCACAACTATCCTTCACAGACATGTTCCCGATCTTCTCGGGGCCTCCATGGCCCTTGCGTGGCTGCCCAAGTCGCTATGGCCCCAGGACTGGCACTCTCTCCATACTTTGCGACCTTACGTCCTGCGTCTCCTGGAATTGTGCGTCTATATGCGCTACATATCTGCACAGATGAATCTCAATATTGTGGCCAAGCCTCCCTCTGTCCCAGATCATGACTGATCTCGGTGCAGTATTATCGAGCATTCCCCCGCCCCCGCCTCACGTCCGTAAATTATGTTCGTCGTTGCTTACAAAGAGTCTGCTTCGTACGGGAGGTATTCGAGCTCTCTTTGCCGCAGTTTTCGGTGAGCAAGAGGGTTCAGATGATCCCCAGCTAGAAAGGTATGAACGCACTGCCGGCATTCTTATGGCTGTACCCGCGGGCCTCAACCCAGAGGTTTGAACCTACCCTGCAATTACCACTTTTTCAGTGCTAAGTGTTCATATACTAGGCGTACTTTGCGACCACTATTCCTCGTCTGATGGAATTGTTATCCCGCAATGTTCCTGCGACATACAGGCGCGCCGCTTCTTTTGCCATCTCCCGGATGCTGGACCCCGAGTTTCTGCATTGCCCATTGATCTCTTCTCTGGTGTCGCCTATCATCCACCTCCCAATTATGCAAGGTTCGAGCGTAGATCCCTCC
>QGOH01000882.1:0-10417 GCA_003313155.1 Boletus sp. MG95
CGAGTCAGGGGAGGTATTGGAGGTGGACGCAGAGTTGGAGATGAGGTCGGAGGGGTCAAGGGAGGGCGAGGATGGCAAAGTGGGGGACGAGGAGAGTGTCGGAGTGCTGGCAAGGGGCTGTGATTGATGATCTCGTTTGGTCTGGTGTTCCCAGTAGCGCGAGTCGACTGACTGTGCGAGGGTTCGCATTCCCAAGAGCATAAGAGGCTTGCCGATGCTAGAAATCTCGTCCTTGATACGGTCCGGAAGTCCAGAATAGAAGAGGTGCCGGAGCGCACCATCTCCGAATCCTCGGACTTGACAAGCGAGGCAATTGAAATCTACCACATACTTGTTAATACGGTGCTCATCCTTCATAGACAGATTTTGGAGTTCATGTTCTGTGTCACTGAAGGGATCATGGGGGCCGAAATTCGTCCGGAGTTCTAGGACAAAGTCAGGATAGCTGTCCATCCACAAGGGACGCAGCACAGAAGGGTCGGAAAGGAGGAGATCAGGCTCGAACCATTCAAGAGCCATACCCGTGAGGTAGGACTGCGCAAATGTGACTTTAGCACGGTCCGAATGGAAAACCTTAGGGTGGTCCTGAAAGTTCAATTCACAGTGGACCAAAAAGGCCCGGAGTTTGCGAGGGTCGGATCCATCGAACTGGTCCGGTACACGGACTCTAGTTCTTTGGGTGGAAATGGAGGTCAGATGACTAGAACTAGCTAGCCGCTGAATGGAGTGGGCAAGGAGTGTGAGTGCATCTGATGCCTCGTCTTCAGAGTCGTCAGAATCTGACTCGGAGGTGTCGGAGTCGTTGGGGGTATCTCTGCCGTTTTGGGGAGTGGGCTGGTCCCACGCCCTTTGATTGGAGCGCTGACTAGGAGTTGTGTCGGAATGAGTAGTCCGACCCGAGGATTGAGATCCCAGAGTTGGATTCCTCAATGGAGGTGCCTGTGAGGCGGAGCTAGGAGGACGGCAAGGAGAGAAACCTCGGAACCTATGAAGGTCCGCGATTACTGGGTGTTGACGATGACTGGCGAAGACACTGAGCACATCATAGCGGGAAGGGGTGGAGGTCATGACGGAAGGTGCAGAATTCGTAAAAGATGCGGAAGGGGTCATGTCAGAGGGTTTTACCACTTGGTACGAAATTCTAGAGTGTCTGAAAATCGAATGAGATAATCAACAAGTGGGAGTTCTGATATACTGTTAGGACCAGGCCGGAACTCCGAGGGACAACTCCGATGAAACAGTGTTCGGAGGGTTTGAGACATTCAGCTTCACCTTATGTGGTACGCCCTTGTTGATTGTCAGTTGTCTCATATTTTGGAGCGAAGGAGTTACAGAGGAGTTGCTCGGAAGAGTGGAGTCTGAGTCTAAATCGATATCAGAACTAAATAGATATAGGAGTTGTCGGAGGTCTTTATATACTACGGAATACTATGGTATTGATAATCGGAGTGGAGCGGATTGGTAAGTGTATCAGTAAGACGGAAATCGGAGGGGGAGTGGAGCCGGAGCTGTGCTCCTACGAAACACAGGATCGGATGTATCTACATAGCGGAACTAGTACATATGGGGAAGGCTAAATACAGAGACGGAAGTCCGAGAGTCGGAGTTGGAGTCCTGGGTGAGGACACGCCGGAGGACGAGCGGAGGAGGTCGGAGGAGGTCGGAGGAACGGTATATGACACACTGGCAAACACAAGTGAAGTGAATGCGAGCCTTAAACCTTAATCCCCGCTTAATAGCCGTAAGGACAAGTGGATTAGACTGGGGACTTAGGCCCCAGTGTGTCTACCTTTTATATGTACAGGATACGCGCACAGACCAAGCAGTGCGTGGGAGTAACTACTAAATAAGGAGAAATGAAAGAAGCAACCCGTGAGAGGAGAACGGAGATGAATAACGCGAGGCATGACATCATAGGGCTAGACCCTAATCATGTGACTGCTCCCACGGTCACGTGCACTAGTCACGTGACTGGTAAAAGAAAAGGGGGAGAAACGACGAAGTTACAAAGGTAAGGTAAAAGTTTGAAAATATTATACATATCATAACAATTAGCGAGTATTTCACCTGCATGTTCCAACTGGCGCAGGATGCCGAGTTCAACGTACGACTCAACTGTCGGACCCTCATAAACCAAATCCGCCGACACGCCAACCGGGAGATAGTATGATACGTGGAAGCCACCGTCCCAGGACTCCAGAAGTCCACGGATGTGCACGAGTAGCAGGAAGGACTCCAGGAGGCAGAGGAGATCCTGCGGGAACAAAAAGACATCGACAGGGAGCTCACTCGACTCGGGCCCACCTACAACCCGTGCTTCACCCCCCGTCGCACCATGTATCCTGCGCCTGCTGGTCCTCCGCCTGCTTGTCCCGCCGCCACAACTGCTCCGCCTGCTCGCCCTGCCGCTGCTGCGGCCTCTCCCCATCCAAACGCCACCGGAACATTCCCTGGTCGAGGAGCTCCTATGGAGCTCAATAAGGCTCGACTGGCTGGAGTGTGCCGGAAGTGCGGCAAACCCTGGCCTTGTGCCGACCACCCTCCACGCTCCCGAACCCATGCCCACGCTGTCCAATGGGGCGGTTACGAAATAACCCCGGATCAGTTCCAATCGCTGCAGGCCTTGATGGTCCAAGCGGAACAGCCGGAAGCTCCTTCCTCCTCTTCCCCCATCTCGCCTCCAGAGGCATCATGTAGTACTACGGACTCTGGATCGGGTTTTCAGTCTGTACAGTAGATACCAGTCGCTCTGCTGTACCTATCCCTAAGTCATTGATGCAGAATAAATTTGCCGTTCTGACTCCTGATGACGAGACTGACGATCTGCAAGTCCGTGTGAACCCGCCAACACCCAAGACACCGGTGTTAAAAGTAAAGCGTCAAGACAAAACTGTTCCCCTTCCCGTGCAAGGATCTCCGGGAGCAGCTGGATTCGATCTGTACACCGCAGAAGACACAGTTATACCCGCCAAGGGACAAGCATTGGTCTCTACGAAAATTGAGTTGGAAATCCCTTCTGGACATTATGGCAGGATTGCCCCCAGAAGTGGACTAGCAGTGAAGAAGCATATCACTACCGGAGCAGGAGTGATTGACACCGACTACCGAGGGGAGATAAAAGTTCTCCTAGTAAACCTGTCTTCAGACGATTGGTTGGCAACCAAAGGCGAAAGGATTGCCCAACTAATTCTGGAGAAAATCTCCACCCCGCCGGTGGTTGAAAGAGACCAACTAAATAAGTCCCAACGTGGAACACAAGGGTTTGGCAGTACTGGAACTGCCGCCATTAAGATCCTGAAACGAAAGGAAGGGAAGTCCTCCCGGACATGGCAGAACACGATAGACCCCTGGTCCATTCGATGGATGCAGGCACAAATAGGCAAGGATGAGCAGCGATCGCTCTCCCACCTTAGGTCTTTCATTCATGAGTCACGGAAGGTTGAAGTTTCCCCGGACCTCGCCAAGGATCTCAAGGGTATGTCCAAGAAAGATGCCTATTGGGTTTTGAGGGATCTCCAGAACCCTCCTAAATTCCAAAAAGCGTCAACCCGACGAACCAAGAGGAACGCATTGGAACTTCCAGCGACAATTGGCCTGCCAGACAGCACTTCGTGCTCTGTCAAGGCACTCGTGGACTTGGGATGCACCGGCTCCTTGATCCATAGGGACTTTGTCACTGAGAAGGAGGTGACAACACATTCTCTCCCTCGTCCTATTCTGGTCTACAATGCAGACGGAACCTTAAACGCAGCTGGTAACATAGAAAAGTTCGTGATTGTGGAAGTTCAGATCCATGACCACAAGGAACAACTAGCGCTGGCCATCGCCGATTTGGAAGTTAACACCGTCTTCCTGGGTCATGACTGGCTGAAGGCTCACAATCCGTCTATCAACTGGACAACAGGAAGAATCACCTTCCGATGTGAAAACGACCATATGCTGGGTCTTATAGATACCGAGGATGATGATGAAGATGAAGGCTTCTATCCCTCTTAGGGGGACCGAATGTTCCAATTGGACAACGACGCTTATCTCCGAGCTACCACCTCTACGGAGATCGCCGCTAAGGAATTTGTCCAGAAGGAGAAAAAGACCCTCGAGCAGGTCGCCCCTGAGTATGTACACAAATTCGCCGACATTTTTGCCAAAGAAAGCTTTGACGAGCTCCCTTCCCGTCAACCTTGGGACCACGCTATCGAACTCCTTCTGGGAGATCACAAGGTGGACTGCAAGGTCTATCCCCTAAACCCTGGGGAACAGGAAGAGCTTGACAAGTTCCTCGAAGAAAACCTGGCTTCGGGCCGCATCCGCCCCTCCAAATCCCCGATAGCATCCGCATTCTTCTTCATCAAAAAGAAGGATGGTCAGCTCCATCCGGTTCAAGATTACTGAAAGATTAACGAGATTACTCAACAGAACCGATACCCGCTCCCCTTAATCAGCGAACTGGTAGATAAGTTGAAAAACACCAAATACTACACCAAGTTCGACGTAAGATGGGGGTACAATAACGTACAGATGAAGGAGGGTGATGAATGGAAGGCAGCGTTTTGCACCAATCGGGGCCTTTTCAAATCCCTCGTAATGTTCTTCGGCCTAACCAACTCCCTGGCCACGTTCCAGACCATGATGAACTCCCTATTTCGAGACTTAGTCAATAGAGGAGTGGTTGTTGTGTACATAGATGACATCATGATCTTCACCAGAACGTTGGAAGAACATCGCGAAGTAGTGAAAGAAGTGCTCATAATCCTTCAACGAGAGCACCTGTACCTTTGGCACACCAAATGCGACTTCAAAGTCCAAGAAACGGAATTCCTCGGCCTCGTGGTGGCCCAACACAAGGTTAAGATGGACCCCAAGAAAGTCGCGGCCGTAAAGGACTGGCCTGTTTCTACGTCAAAGAAGACGCTCAGAGGCTTCTTAGGCTTCTTGAACTTCTACCGAAGATTCGTGTGAGATTTCTCCACCATCACGCGACCCCTAAACACCCTGACTTCAGTCAAAAAGGAGTTTGAATGGACCCAAGAGTGCCAATCGGTGTTTGAGAAGCTTAAGGACACGCTCACCAGCGCACCGGCTTTAGGGATGCCCACCGACTCCGACCCCTTCTGAATTGAAACCGACGGATCGGGAGTAGGAATCGGGGCGGTGCTAACCCAACACCAAGGAGAGATCTGGTGACCAATAGCGTACATCTCAAGGTCGCTCAACGAGAACGAGTGAAACTATCATGCCGCGGATCTTGAAATGCTCGCCATTATCTTCGCACTCCAGGAATGGCGTCACTATCTCCTTGAAGCAGCGCACCCGGTGGAGGTTCTCACGGATCACAAGAACCTTGAGTTCTTCCGTAAGCCACAGGACCTCTCCTGTCGCCAGGCACGCTGGCAGCAACTGGTCCAAGATTATCACCTTACCTTTAAGCATCATCCCGGAAAGACGAACCCAGCCGATCCTCTGTCCAGGAGGCCAGATTATGAGAAGGGGGTGAAACTCGACAATTCGCAACAAGTGCTTCTCCCCGACTCATTTTTCGAGCCTCAAGCCCCAAAAGCTATGACGCAACCAGACATCCTGGACAGGATTACTAAGCTACAGTCGAAGGCTGAACGGTTTGCCATGGAAGGACTCCGCAAGGAAGGTTCCCCTTGGACCACCAAAGAGGGATTGATCCATTGGAAGGACAAGCTCTACGTCCCATGGAACTCCAAGCTCCGAGAAGACCTGATCTGTCTCAACCACGATCACCCGATCACCGGGCACCCCAGAGTTAAGCAGACGAAAGACCTACTTCTCAGTGAGTACTATTGGCCTCACCTCCAAAAGGACGTAGAAGCTTACGTTTCGGGTTGCAACACGTGCCAGAAGGTGAAAGCCAAGACCATGGCCCTAGACACTCCGTTACACCCGAACAAGGTCCCCTTGGCTCCTTGGCAAGTAGTGTCGGTAGATCTGATCGGTCCCCTTCCCCAATCCGAAGGCAAGAACACCATCTTGGTGGTGGTAGATCGATTCTCAAAGATGATCCAATTAACGCCGGTCATGGATACAATCACGTCAATGGGCGTGGCTACCATCTTTAGGGATCAGATCTTCAAGATCCATGGTTGCCCCCAGAAGGTTATCTCCGATCGAGGACCACAATTCGTCTCATCGTTCATGAAGGACCTCTACACTCTTCTCCGAATTGAGGCTAATCCGTCTACTGTTACAACCATGGACTACGGCGCTATTACCCCTGTCTCTTTCCCTTCCTCTCCACTCCTACATACTCCGTTGTCGTCCCTATTCCCTTCTTCCCCTATTCCGTACTGCGATACGCTCCTCGACCTTGCCTAGCCTATGCTCACCTTTCGGCCAACTTCTCTTGTCTGTACTACTAGTGCCGGTCTCTTCTTCAGTCTTTGGTTCATCGGACCAGCACAACCCTTTACCCTTATCTCCCATGACTCGTGTTCCCCTGTACCCTATCAGTTCCGTGTCGAAACTTATAGTGTAGACAGCTATACTTAGCTTCATACTTAGTTTCTCTTATCGCTTACATATCATTACGTTACTTACGTATTATGATAGATTCCCATACTATAGTCTAGACAAGACCTAGACCTTTATGACATCACAGGTCATGTGATATGGTCTAGGCTATGACGTCAGTGCTACGTCATACCCTATGCCCTCTTACTCATCCTTGAGTCAGCATGACTCAGGATGACATCATAGGTGACATCATACCCTGTATCCAGGGTTATGGGCATTACTATACAGAGCGTATCTCTTACTACTTTAGGCTAGTCACAGCATGGTCTGTGCGCCATTCCCTGTAGTATAAATACTGGGCCCTTATGGCCCTAATCTATAGGCTGTTCAACATCTCCTACAAGTTAGTTGAAGATCCAGTTGAAGCTCCACAGCCTCAGGCTATATTCTAGTCTACACCTCAAGACTCTCAAGTCTAGTTCAACACTCTCGTCCCCTTATCAGTAAGTCTCACTGGTAGCATTCAAGCATGATCATTTGTGTTCCTTGGTCCTGTGCACTCCAAAGGAGTTTTGCCCTGCTGGTGACTCCCTGGTGACTCCTGCAACTTCTTTGTTCCGTTCCGTACCCTGTGCCCACCGGTTCCTAGGGTTTCTCCCCTTATGGGAGGCTCAGGCCTCGTAGCACTACTTGTAAACGTATATAAGGCCAGGGAGTCATAGTACTAGCTCCCCAGCTAGTTCTACGCAATATACCACATATTTCCTGGTGTTTAGGATCTCTATAAGTCTCCGTACAACTTGGACCGTACGCTCTGAGTTCTTTTGCGTTGCACTTCCCTAGTCCTAGCCTAGGAAAGCGGTAGCATCGTAACATCTACCGCTTATCACCCTCAAACAGACAGCCAAACTGAATGCGTGAACCAAGAAGTGGAGAAATACCTAAGGATCTACGTAGACCACCGACAAACGGACTGGGCCGCTTGGTTAGCCCTAGCCAAGTTTGCTCACAACTCGCGAACATCCAGTGCAACAGGAGTTTCTCCGTTCGTACTCAACTTTGGTCAACAGCTGCTCATCCCCAGCCGAAAAGCCGAAGTACATATGGAGTCTGCCGCGGAATTTGCCGCCAAGATGGATGCCCATCACCGAGCTGCCCGGGAAGCATTGGAGAAAGCGGCTGAAGCCATGAAGCAGTCCCACGACGCACACGCTTGTCCAGCGGTCGAATACAGTGTTGGTCAGAAGGTTCTCGTTGACGCCAAACACATCCGAACCGACCGTCTGACCAAGAAGTTCGATAATAAATGTCATGGACCTTTCCTGGTAAAGCGCAAGATTGGACAAGCCTCCTACGAGATAGCTCTACCGGCTTCCTGGAAGGGAATTCACCTGGTCTTCCACGAATCGTTACTCACCCCATATGTGGAAGCCAAGTTCCCTTCACAGGCTCTCCCTCCTCCCCCACCTCTGGTGATCGTCGCTCAACAACCGGAATACGAGGTGGAACAAGTCGTGGACTCGAGGAAACGCCGAGGGAAGACCGAGTACCTTGTTCACTGGAAGGATTACCCCAAGGAGGACTGCACATGGGAACCCAAAAAGAACCTCGCAAACGCGCCCAAGAAGGTGGAAGCATTCCACAAAAAGTTCCCCAATACTATCTGCTCCTTCACCCCCGATACCCCTTGCGACGAAGACTGTTGCCGCTCGGGCAACTTATTCTCCTCCTCCAGTTTCCGCTCCCTCACCTCTTCCTACAACCATCTCCCCGACTCCCTCTTTGAAATCCCCTCTGCCTCCGACGAGCCTCTCCTTACTGGTATTCTGGTCGACCGGGACTTTGACCCATTGTTATGATATATACATTATTTTCAAACTTTCACCTTATCTTGTATCTTCGCACTCTGTTCCATTTTCTTTTACCAGTCACATGACCCAGTGCACGTGACCGTGGGAGCAGTCACATGATTAGGGCCCAGACCCTATGATGTCATGCCTCATGTTATTCATCTCCGCTGACCCTGAGACCACACTTTCTTAATTACCGTCTTTATCTCACGGGTCACTTCTTTCATTTATCTTCTTTTAGTAGTTTCTCTCGCGCACTGCTTGGTCTGTGCGCAGAGCCCTCCTGTATATAAGGTAGACCATCTGGGGCTTAAGTTCCCAGTCGAATCCATTTGTCCTTACGGCTATTCAGCGGGGATTAAGGTTTCAGGCTCGCAATCACTTCATATTGTGCTTGCCAGTGCTAGTGTGCACTGCGATTGAGTTGTCCAGCCAGTGGTAGATCTTGAGCCACAGACTTCATTGTCTCAAGTTCACAACACCCATGAGAAGGGGGTAATGAAAGGACGTTTCTCTCTTTTTTACTTTATCTTATCTTATCTCAGGAGTTGCCATTATCTAATCTCTTATCTTATCTTACTTCTCTGGAATCTTCTAGAATGATTGCGTCATCTTACTTAATCATTCTATTGGATTCCCTGACATTCCCTCGCTTAAGTAATACAGGGTAGTCAATAGTATATAAGTCGTAGTTCTACCGCCTGTATTTCCTCACGCTTGGAATTCTATCTCTTTCTTGAGTCTTCACTTTGAAGGCTTAGGCATTTGAGTGTCTTTTCCTTTCATCAAGCCCACCTCTTGTCACTGGAGCCCGTCCCGGGAATGCCACCTGTGTATAGCTATTCCCACGAGGTCACTCGCAACATGACAGGGAACATAGGAGTTATGCCCGCGTAACATTAGCCTTCCTCTGTCAAAATTTCAGCCTCAACTCCGAACGGGAGGTTGCCATAGCCCTGAACCATCGCTACACCCACCAGTACTTCTGTAGGATTGACAGCTGCCCCTTTCACTACTCGTATTGATGGCCATCGTTCTTTCTGAACACCCTTGTGTTCAAATCCACCACTTTGGCTACATAGGACAGCGGCTGATCTTTATCGCAGTCTTGCAGTCCCTCTCCTTCAATGCCTTCTTCGCCACCCATGATCAGTTCAACACCTCAGTTGTCCTCGTCCACCTCTCCAATGCCTATTGTCGAGTGTACCTCCACCAGATGTTCTTCACCCAGAATGATAACCGGTATGGGACCGGTCCCTATGACGCCGCTCTCTCCAACTCACTTGTCTCCATCCGCAATGAAGTCCTCGACTTCCTCTACTATTGTGGATTCTGTCGAATCCTCAATGACATCCCTGCGGAACAACTCTCACACATTATCCAACTCCTCCTTCTGGTCACTTGTCATGCCGAACGGGTTGCCTACCTCACCAATGACACTGTTACAAACGCCCCTTTTTCCCCGGACTCATCGCTCCTCTCCTCGTCCCCACCCCCGTCCTCGTTATCGCCGTCACCAACCACCCGCACTCTTCCGCCCTTCCCCACTCCTTTCGGGGATACGCTCGACTGGGACTCGTTCCCGAGTCATCCCTTCGCCTGGGCTGTCCCAGACGAATACCTCTAGCCCGAACCCTGAGTCAGGCATTGCCTGTGGACTCATTTCATTTCGGTGCTTCTTCACACCCTTTTCATCTCGGTAGTTATACATAGCCTAACTTATTAAGTCCGATCTCTGATCCCCGATCGATCGATCGGCACTTATATCTCGGAGCCTTTACGCACATGCTTTCTCGGACTCTTTACCCGGACGTTTTATCTCCTACGGAAGTCTCCTAAAGACTCCGCGTTTCCCCTTTCGTCATCATAGCCTTCTAACGCCGGGGGTATAAATACTCGTAGATCAAGTCCTGTAACGGTAACTTTGATCTACGCCTATCAATGTAGCTTCTGTTCGCTGTCGTGATCGTTGCCCTGAGATCAGCGACTTCTATCACTTCTCTGCTTCTTGATTTCATTCTCGGACGCTCGGACTCGTCACCCGAGGTCCTCGCTGTTGCTCGCGCCTAAGTGGTATAGAGCCCACC
>QGOH01000887.1:0-20009 GCA_003313155.1 Boletus sp. MG95
GTGCGACGACGGCCCGTGGTGGGGGATGCGCACATGCCCTTTTTGCCTTCCCGCCTGGTAGAGTTGCAGGATACCAAGTCGACGCAGTCGTTGGCGCAGATATACGAAGGCGCGTACGTCGCTGCGCAGTCTGGCACGCCGGTAGACGACCGAGACGGTCGGTTACAGCGGGAGCACGACGAGATCACTCGTTTGTGGGAGGGCATTTGTGCGAAATTGGATGCGTTGTGTAACGCACATTATGTGCCTAAACCGGTACGTTCTATATATCTATGCCTTCCCCCCTTCCTCTCCGTTGGTTCGGTGGCATGGGACGTGCTCATGGAATGAGGTTGACAGCCGAAAGCGAGTATCACAACGGTGTCGGACGTCCCAGCAGCGTCCCTCGAATCGGCGCTACCCTCTGGCCGATCGGTAGCCAGCATGCTCGCTCCCGAAGAAGTCTTGGCCCCCGCCTCCTCCGACGTCCGTGCCCGCAGTGAATTGACACCAGCCGAGAAACGCGCTCGACGCACCAAGGAGAGGAAAGCAAAAAAGAAGATGCGAGACGCATTGACCAAGGTGGCGGACAGATACGCCAGAACCAAAACGCGATCGAACAAGGGCAGCACGAAGCAGGAAAAGGAGGCTGCCCTCAGGAGCCTCGTCAAGTCTGGCAAAGGCGTCACGGTCGTCGGCAAGGGGAGCAAGACACAAGAAAAGATGAGTACATCGGCAAGGGAGGTCAAGTGACGTGTAGGCAATTCCGATCCGTGCGTTGGTGCTTCGTTCTTTTTGCGTGCTTGTTCAGACTTTTCTTTTCTTCATCAGCTGGGAAACTGTCAGGCACGACTCGAACGCCGTGCGGAGGGGCTCTTCCATCGAGGCTGGAAAAGACACATCACGGAGGAAAGAAAGCCATCGGCCTTGCATACCATACGAGCGCATTGTTACGAGTGTGCAGAGAAGACCGTTTTATGATCCAAATGTATTAGGAGGCAGGGGATTAATCAGGGCCTTTTCGATATGTGGGACTCGAGGTTTTTCCCTCTGGGTACATGATGCAGTTCTCCAGATATTCCTTTCGACGTGTTGAAACCATCAGTCTGAGATGATTAGTGCTTCTCGGCCAAGGACAGTAGTCTCATGCACGACCTGCGTCGCTCAGATCTGGGGATATATAAATGGTATGGCTAATCTTCTATGTACACCGAGAGCCCAGGCATGAAGGGGCACTTTTGTCGGGCAAATATCCAACTCCATCTGCACAACGGGTCCAATGGCGGCGACAAAAGCCATGCACACCTGACGCCACCTGCCATCTCAAAACCCGATCACCACCGCCCAATCCTTGGTAATCACAACCGCTGGATCCTTGACAACCACCACGCCCGCCATGTCACCATCACCCGCCTCATACGCCCACTCCAACGCCCGTCCTGCACCCTCGGCCTCGAGCATCACCGACACGGACGCCGGTCGCTTGTCCACACCCACCACCACGACCCGTTCAACTCTCACTTCCGCCTCCTCCAACGCCCTCGCAAACGCGTTCGTAGGCACATACGACCCCACTACATCAGGCGCTGCCGTTGCGAGATCGTTGCTTCGGATAACAATCTCTTGAATCTCGCGCTTCTTGCCCTTCTTTTTCCCGTCGTCGGTGTGCGTCGTCGAGGCTTGGAAACCCCGCCAGACGAGCTCGCCCCGTTGATAGCCAAAGCCTTCGCCGTCATCGAGGTAAAGTTCGCCTTTGGCGCTGCCGTCGACGTCCAGTGCGACGCGGAGGGTGAAGGGGTCGTGTTTCATCAGAGGGGAGGAACGGCGGGGACGTTCGCGCGTGGGAAAGATGGACCCACCACGGATGAGCAGAGGGATTTCGTGCAGGGCCGCTGAAACGGTGACAGTCCGGCCTGTGGTTTCAGAGGAAGATGGGCGATAGGCAACGTGTGAGAAATAGTCATAGTAGACCTGTGCATCAGAGAGATAAACAGAGGCAGACGTTGCCCCTCGCGTGGTCACAGGTTTACACAGGAGACCAGAAGAACCGAGGTAGAACTGGTCATCGATCCCAAAGCCTTGTTCGTCGTCGGGGAACATCACGTATTGGGGGCTGCCCGTCATAATTTTGCGTCAGGGCCGAATCCGCTCCTCAAACAGGGATGAAAACACCTACCGCAGTATGGGTATGCCCGTCAAACTGCTCTCCCAGAATGCATTGTACCAAATCGGCAACATTGCATACCGCAACCTCAACATATCTTTGAGTATTCCCTTGTAGGGCTCATCCAATAGATACGGCTCTCGGCGCTTTGTGTCGATGTGTGCATGTGCTCTGAAGAAAGGGGAGAACACGCCGACGCCGTACCACCTAACAAGCATCTCGGGATCGGGATTACCGAAGAAACCGCCGACATCAGCTGCAAATGGGTCAGAAATCCCGTTCATAGGAAAGAAACAGACGGGACAACACACCTCCTGCAAATACCATTCCGCCAAGTCCGTTGGAGATAACCATCTTCACTCCCACTGCCATGTGTTCCCATGTGCCCAGGTTGTCACCAGTCCATATGGCCGCAAACCGTTGGCTACCGGCATAGTAGGAACGGGTGAGAATGAAGGGGCGTTTGGGAGGGTCAGAGCGGTGTAAGAGGGCGTTGTAAGTTTGGTTGGCCTGATAAAATGAAGGAACGACCAGAGACAGTGAGTAAAGCCCGGCGGATTAAGGGAGGTAACATACAAAAAGCATGCCATTGATATTATGCACATCCCGGTGCTCCCATCCCCCATAATGTATGTTATCCCTCGGCATTGAAATCTCGGGGCCGTTGAATACCGACGGCTACATCAAAGATCAGTCCAAGTTTGCTCAGTTCCGAATGAATGGAGTATTGGGTGAAGCGACAAACCTCGTTCATATCGTTCCAGATACCCACGTTCTCCGAGCTCTGCGTCCAAGTCCAAGAACCGTCGATGCTCTTGGTCTTGAACAACTTGACCCACAGATCCCAGCTCTTGGGGTTGAAGAAGTCAATCCACGAGGAAGACCCAGGCCAGCACCATCTGTCAATTATGTTATCGGCGTAGCGATGAGGAATATGAGAAGAGCGGCATACCCTTCGTATTCACCCTCTCCCGACTTGGGCTTGACAAGCACGCCGAGATCAGATGCAAGCTGATAAACGGGGTAATTGGAATCGCGTTTGAGGTGAGGATCGATGATGACAACCATCTATGCGCGCCGTCGGAATCCATCCATAGGGAACTTGAGACGGAAGGACGTACCTTCCGTTCCTTGGCTTCAACGTCTGCAATCATCTCTACTGGGTCAGGGAACGTTTTCTCATCCCACATAAAATACTTGTGTTCTTCAGAATACTCGATATCGAGCCAAAAGACGTCGACCGGAATATCGTCCTCATCGAACCTCTTCTGTACTGATCTGACATCCTCACTGCTGACATAGTTCCAGCGACATTGGTGATACGCGAGGGAGTACAATGGGGGAAGCATGGGAGTGCCTGTGAGGCCGGCATATTGGGAGAAGACCGAGGCAGGGTCAGGACCTGGGAGAATGAATACATCGAGAATACCAGATTCAGAGATCCAGTGTGTCTCTGTTCCACCGTTCTTCTTTCCAACATCAATCCAAGTATCGCTGCCAATGGCATTGAACACAGCAACGGTACCCTTTTTGCCATGTGCATGCATCAAGGGGACGGCACCGTAGAGAGCTACAGAGGAATCCGCAAGATACTCGAACACATCAGCGTTGTAGAGTCTGTAAGGGTCTGGGTAGGTTGCGTCGGGACCAGTGGTAGAAGGGAGGGAGATGTTTGTAGCATGTTCAGGGATACCGTAAACATGGGGGTGGTTAGGGAAAGTGATGTCGAGCGAGAGGGATTCAGGGCCTGTGAAATCGAAGAAATGAGTTCACGATAGATACGTGCGACACAAGCAGTTTACCCTTGGGCTTTGAATCTGTCCAAGTCGACCAAGTCTCATCCCACCAAGCGTCCTGTTGCTCGCCCTCAAACCAGGCGGCGTTGTTAACGTGGAATGGAACCTGCTCGCTCTCTGCGCCTGCAATCTGAGGAGGCTGTATGTCTTGCTTCAATTTGAAATGTTCCATGTGGAGTAGACCACGACCGTTCAGGACGACCTGCTCCTCGCCATTCTTGTAAAAGGTGACCTTGAGGGGGTTGTACTGCACTGCGACCTCAAACATGGTGCCTTGCGAACCATATCTTGTGCGTGTCTCGTCTTTTCCGACGAGCCACCTGACGCGATTTGATTTGCTCAAAGGAGGGTCGCGAATGAGAGCCCACGAAGCAGCTTCGTCGTAGTGTCTCCTCAAGCGAGCCATCTCGTCCATTCGGACACGTATGACACCATCTTCGTGTGCTCTGACTTCGAGGGTGAATTTGATGTTTGGGTAGATGGTGGACTTGACGATGGCGGTGAAGAAGGCGTCGGTGGGGTCACGAAGGATCGAGGAGGGGTCAATGTAGTACGGGGACTGCCACGACTCACTGGTAGCATGTGCGCGTGCAGAGAGTGCGCGACCGCGGCGACAAAAGCCGGACTGGTCACAAGTTTTAAAGGAATCGCGCTTGAATGCGAGTGTCGAGGTGGACACGAGCAGCGCGACGAGGAGCGACAGAGACCGCATCGCCCAGGACTGGATCCTGTCAGACATACAACACTTCGACTAGCAGGGTGTGTACATAATACATTCTCACGCCACTGCGCCCTCAAAGGCAATCGCCCGGATGGGTGCGCCGTCGCACCCCCCAATCTTGATCGGCAACAGGCTCACGACCGGCTGCTCCATTCCGATGACCTCCTCGACCCCCCTCAAATTTTCGGCGATTACTCCCCCCGCGCCGAGGACGATCCGGTGTGTGCCGAACGCCTCCGAGTGCCCCTCCCGGTCCGGTCCTACTGTATCCATGCCGATCACCTTGACCCCCCGCTCTACCAATTTCCCGGCCACGTCCGGATCGAGGTAGGGATAGTCGCCGTACTTGTCCGTGCCCCAATAACGCGACCACCCCGTGCAAATCAGCACGATCACCCCCTCCCCGAGCTTCCCCTCGTACTGCTTCACGTCCTCCCACATGATCCTCTCCCGTGGTTCCTTGCCTCGCACGTCCATCACCACCGCACGTCCAAACAGGCGCTGCAGATCCAGCTCATCAGTCGCCAGTCCGTCGGCGATGAAATGCAGCGGTGCGTCGATGTGTGTGCCCGTGTGGGATCCAAACGAGAGTGCGGTCACATTCGACGGCCGTTCCTCGATGGTCTGCAACCTATACGAGGAAAAGGCAGGGTGTCCAGGCCAGATAGACATCCCTGTCGCGCTGAGCGTGTGCGAGAGATCAATGATGCGGAACGCCATAACTGTGGTTCGACGACAAGAGAAGACTTGAAATTTGAAGCCCCCTCCATTGCCTGCATAAATACTAGACTGTCAAGTCAGAAAGGTTTCAGACCATGCTGATTAGGAGTCCGCGTTTAGAAGCACGTCAGAAAGATTTCAAGTTTCAAGTTTGAAGAGTGCAGACGCACATTCTTCATGGACAAAGCTTGTGGGTACATGTCCTAGTTCATTTCAACAAACCTATTCATCAGACTTGTTGCAGTTGTATTCGACAATAGAGCGGTTCCTCCGAGTTCGAATATTCAGCATTAAATTCATCAACTCCCAGTATACAACACATGAAACCTATCAGGACAATCAGGGATCTGTAGTTAGTCATGGTTCGTTTTCAGAATGTACTTCGTTGCATGATGCACCGCTCCACTGTTTAGTACGTTTTTCAGCTTCCCTTCACTCGACACCAAATTTCACGATCCCCGAACCAGATAATGCGTGGTGTAAGTAACAATCTGAAGCCAACTTGTGTTTGTTCCGCACCCAGAGTCAATGAAAAATTAATATTCACATCCCATGATGACGGATCAACACGGACCACGAGGCTCTGAAAATGATAGGAAAATTCTGTGCCTCCTGGGCACACCACGTCGTCTCACCATCTCTATCCCCCATTCGCCAGTTTCCTCCCTAGCCAGCTGCGATCAAAGGAACAACTAGCCATGAGTGCTTTGCAAAGTTCGATCGAACCATGGCATGTACACATCCAATCCCAGAAAGCAACTATACTATTATGATCCTGTATTAATATTGTTGTGAAGATGAAAATATCCGATGCCCTTATGCCCAGCGCCTCTGGATGATCAACCATTGGATGTCCACTGCCTCAAAACTCTTTTGCTGCCCGGACCGGCGCGCGGAACCGTCATGGACGAAATGCTACGGGTCCGTCGCCCTCCGCACCACCTCACCGCGTTTGCACCGGCCCATCCAGGGTACACCATCTAGGCCGTCCGCCGGTTCCCAGGAGTATGCGACAAAATCGACAGCGTGCACCTCGTCGAGACGAGCCCCGCCATGATGTGTGCCCTCCTGCGATGACCGACCCATGACGCCCATCGCACACGAATTGTTATCGAGCTCTGTCTGTCTCTCCCTCCGCAACACCGTGTCCTCGTCCAAATATACACACTCCTTGCACATACGCAAACACGCGCAGAAAACGACGCAAGGATGGCACCCCTCCATCGATCACGGCGCCGAAGGAGCATTATGGGACTCGTTGCGCGTGCGTCTCTCTCACTCCCCTCAATATTATTATCACGTTTGTCTTTTGAAAGAAGTGCTCTTGGATCTCGGTTGGCTCCTTGTATTTTTCCATCTTTCGTTCGACGCGGACGTGGGGGCCTAGCTACACCCCACGGGATGCTCTCGCAGGGCATGTTCCTCGACCAAGTGGCCGTCCAACTGCGCACTGATCGTCTCGTCGATACTCTCCCCACCGAGGATAAAAGGTGACCCCAGAGAGCGTCAACCGGCTCATGGATCTGCTCGGTATGGGTGGCCAACATGCCGTGCCCGGTATTGCTGGGACACCAAAACAGGAGGCCGTCTCGCCGTTCTTGCGCGCCCACGATGGCCCACGTTGACATGTGCGTATAGACATCCAGGATAGCACGAAAACATTCTACGTGACCATGTTGATCGGAGATGTCTACCAAAAAGACAGTGTCGGTGTATTTCGCTTTGATCATGTCCGTCAGCTTTTCCGCAGCAGCGAGGATTGGAACAGGCAAAATGGAACCGATATTGATTTTACATCAATGGCGGGGCCATCCCAAGCCTCTGTGGACTTGACTTGATTGCTACCGACGCTCGTCGGGCTAACGTCGACGTCGGTATTGGACCCACCCAAAACATACTTCCCGCAAGAGTGTGGCTAAGATGGTATATCCATGCAATCCGGGTTTCGATACGAACGTGTACAGTGATCCTCGAGAGTCGGGGGGACAAGGATGATTGATGACGATGAGGGTTGAGGCCTCAGCTTCATCTCATCCTCAAGTACTGCTGAGTACGCGCCACAACTCCTTCGGCCCTCCTGCAAACGGGATCGATTAGTGGAACTTTTTGCACTCCCATCCTCGCTCTCTTCAAAGGCCGAATTGAGTGGGGAGTTGGCCATATTTCGACCTCGGATATCAGAGAAAAAAAAAATGCCCGCAATGGTTAATCTCCCATGAGCCCTAGTGTGGTCAATTGTCATTGTACTCATAAAACCCTCTTCCACTCTTTCTCCCCAACCACTGTGCATCGACCATACGTTCGAGCAATACCGAAGGCCGGTATTTTGAATCGGACGTGCCCGTGTAAAGTGTCTGCTGTATTGAGAGACACGTGTCGAGGCCGATGCTACGAGGGTTGCATGAGCGACTTTTCGCGTACAGACTTGATACCGTTCGGGGGACTCACAAGTCAGCTGAAAAACAAAGGTCAAAAATCATTGGGGGGCATCAATGAGTGCTTACCAAGCTGGAGGGGACCCATCGGATGGGCCATTCCTAGTCTGAACGTCTTGTCAATGTCATCTCGCGTCGCAACGCCCTACGGCGGGGAGGAATGCATTAGCTTCTACATCAACGTAATACTGACCGTGGAAACAACCTTTTCTAGACACATGATCGCCTCGTTGATAAAAGGCATCAATAGAGCATTTGAAACGAAACCAGGGACATCTTGCGATGTTGCGACCTCTAACGAGTCAACGATCAGTTCGTGTAGCCAGACCACGTCGAGGATCAATCCTCCCAACCTTTGCCACACGCCTCTGCAAAGGCACGCGAGCGGTCCAGCGTATCTTTGGACGTTTGCACCGCAGATATGAGCTCGACGAGTTTCTGCAAACAAGCTCATATCCCTCGTCTCCCACCCCCACAAGATCGACAAAAACGCACCATCACCGGAACCGGATTAAAGAAATGCAACCCTAGAAAACAAAACAACCCCCCCCCTCGTCAGTCAGCACTCCGCTCCGCCCCGCTCCATCCCCATCCCCATCTCAAAAACAGCACGCACCAACGACCCGACTCGCAGCCTTCTTCCCTTCCTCCGACGCCGCAGACACCCCCTCGGGCACCACCGCTGCCGCGATCTTGGTAATACTAATCGACGATGTATTCGTTGCCAAAATTGCCCCCTCATTCAACGTCTCCCTCAACCCTCGAAACACCCGTTTCTTCAATTCGACATTCTCCGATACTGCTTCGACGACCATATCCACGTCCCGCATCGCCGTGAGCGTGTCTATGACCCGGACGCGGTCCTTGGCTTCCGCCGCCTCAGTTGGGGTGAGACGCCCTTTGGAGACGTCTTTGGAGAGAAGGGTGGAGAGGAAGGAGTGGGAGTGGGAGAGTTGGGTGGGGGAGGTGTCATACAGGAACACGGGAACTTTGGCGCGGAGAGCGGAGACAAGGGCGATGCCAGTGCCCATTTGGCCAGCGCCGAGGACGCCCAATTGTTTGATGCCATGCGCGACGGACATGGTGGTTCGAGAGAGAGTTCCGAATCACGTGTATTGCCAGCACAGGGGCCAATCCAACTAGGTGGTTTGCTCAGGCACTCTTACACGTACACTCACGACACGACATCAAACGCCAGACCAGCCAGCTTTGATCATGCAAACCCTAGGGGGTAAAAGTATATATACCAGAAACGATCGTCAAAAAGAAAAAGCACGTATGTACCAAAAAGCGGCGCATTCACAAAACGAACTTTAATCGCGCACAAACATGTGCATTGGCGTGACAGAGGGATCAAAGAACAACAAACGAGAGAGCAGGCAAAACGAAAATTCAGCGGAGAACGAACGGAGCACTGCGAGAGAAAAATAAGGATGGTCGATGATCGTGGGTAGACTGAATCGATACACAGTAATAGGGCAATAAGGATGGAAATAGTTATGTACGTGTAGTGGGAGTGGGATGGGGATGAGCTAGAGGCGATTGCGACAGGGATTGAAATGCGGGTGGATGAATGAGGACAGATCTAAGTTGGAACAGTGGTTGCGTAGCGAGGCCAAGTGAATAGATGCGAGCATGTGCTGGTGAAATAATGTGCTGGTCCGTCGGCGAGGAGATGCAGTGGTGAAATGAGGTGAGGGTCGTCCCAGGAGGGACGAAACGCGCATACACGCGCCAAAAATCATCGCCAAGCGCGATGTCTCGGAAAAGTGTAAGCCAAGGGTGCCGGATCACCGTATCAGCTTTCCCCAATCCAAGACTCCTCCTCCCTTCTCCCCTCCACCTTCTCGCCGCGGGAAGGCATTCCAAAATCTGAGCGTCTCATCCCCAGCGCCAGTGACAATTGTTTCACCATCAGGACTCATAGCGAGATAAAGCACCCGATGTGTGTGTCCGGTTAGTGAAGCGACTTGGGAAAGCGAAGGGTATCGCCATATGCATATTTGATTTTGGGCGGTCGTGCTGGAGAAGCCATGCGTACTAACGAACTCATGAGAGGTATGGGACCAGATAAGATTGCAAACCTGCACCAGAGCGTCAATCACGACACGTGCAAATGAAAAACTAGACATACTTGGCTCCCAGTATCCAACTCGTTCAGCATCGTGCCATTAAACGTATTCCAAAATCGAACATGTTTATCCTGTGTTCCACCACCCGTGGCGAGTACTCCAGAGACGTGAGGATCCCAAGCGAGGGCCTTGACGGCCGCAGTGTGCTCGTGGAACTTCCACAGGGGAATATCCCCATCCCCGTCGCTACCACTATTTGACCTTGAACGGCGTGTTGAAGTACCGATGCTGCCTCCAAGTCCAGACCCAGAAGAATGGATAGAAGATGCGACGGAAGAGGCACGACGAGATCCGCGAAGGTCCCATATGCATACTTTGTTGTCGTTGCCTCCGCTAGCAAGCGCTGAGCCCATCCCAGAGCCTCCGGGGCCTTGAGCGGGCGCACCTCCCGTACTCGGGGCTCCAATCCCTCCTTCAACCCCTGATGTTCCAACAGCTGCGCTGGCACCGATACCAGTCCCGCGCGGATTTCCAAAGCCCGTCCCCAAGTCTCCACTCCACCGCAACCCACAGACTTCTTGGCGATGCCCTGCACACTTCCTGAACGGTCTCCCTGCGCCATTTTCGCGGACGTCTCGGTGATGAACCATGCGATCTCTGCTTCCACTACTTAGAATATGCCCATTCCAAGATAGAGCACCGATTCGTTGAGAATGCGCAGGGGCATACGTGCGGAGGAGAGAGAGGGTCGGGGCGTCGTAGATGTGTAGATGGCCGGAAAGCGTGCCTACTGCAAGTGATGTGCCCTGTGTGGACAAGAGACGAATGTTAGCAGATGACAAGTCAAGGGGGAATATGACCAAACCTTTTGCACCCACGCAACGGAACTGATTGTATCACCAAGTCCACTCAAGTCGCACAACTTGGAGACGGCAGCATTGTGAGCTGTCCATAGATAGACACAGCGACCCAGACCGACACCGAGGACGTTCGTACTCGACCAATCGACGAGATTGAGATAAAAATCGTCTGCAAGATTCGGGGCGTCAAGGACCCTGTAGGGTGTCTTGCAGACGCTGCGAAGCTGGCGACGTGGAGACTCGAGGAGTTGCCGCGATTCTGCGCGTACGGGAGACATGGAATATGCTTCGTCGGTTGGTGTATCGAGACGACGTCCACTGATAGGTGTTGGAGAGGGGGAAGTGTAATGGAATATGCGCCGACGCGTTGGAGTGGTGGGTGCGATGGATGAGGATGAATGGGCGGGACGTGTTGGTGATGCGGGACGACGAGGAGAAGGAGGGGTCACTTCACTGTGAAGGATGGAGTTGAATATAGCGTTGGCTTGTTCTGGTGGCGGAGTATCGGGTGTGTGGGATCAGACCGATAGGGGTGAATAGTTGTTGTATTAGGGCCCAGTCAGGGATGCAACGGAAGAAGACGGACGAGACTCACCCTTTATAGCATCTGATTCGGTCGGTATCGTACGATGCTTCGAAGGGGTCGAAGGACCACTGTCGTCCATGAGATGATAGGACGTCCGCATATCGCCGGTGTCCCTGCTGGGTACAAAGCGATCGCCGTACTCTCTATGTGCACGAGAAAGGTTTTCGGGTGATTCAGGGCCCGGGGTGTCGCTCGCGGTGAGTTGCGAATAGTTGAGGGAAGGGATCGGAACGGGGGCAACCGCAGGGGGAGTGAGGACAAAGGCGGAGTTTACGCGCTGTCTGTTTCTGCGTGGAGTGTCGTCGTCGGTGTCTTGATGCGCGGCGCGCAGTCGTTTGCCAAAGGGTGAGTTTTTGAGGCCGGACATGGTGCAGGACGGGGAGCGGGTGCGAGGGAATGCGGACGAGATAACGAACGGGTCGGCGGCGAGGACGAGATGGGGGTGGTGCACGAGAACGGTGAGGGAATGCAAGGGCGTGTCAGCGTATGCGAGCGCACAGGATGGCGACTTGTCCGACCCGGCGCAGGGGCAAAGCGAGTCGCAGAGAACGGGCAAACCAACGACGCGTCGATTACCTAACACCCCGCTTCACCTTTCAACCAGCGACGCCTCGAAAAAACAAACGAAAGAGACGAAAATTCAGAAAATAAATAAAACGAGCATGAGAACCAGAGCAGTACTTGGAGTAGACACCTCAGATGTCCTCCGACCCAGTTGCCAACCGGGCCAGTCCCTTCAACGAGTGGACTGGAGTACGCCTAGTCATTCAAGCGGAGACTGAATATAACTCCGACTCGGCCACGCGTTTGCATGAGGCGACTCGTCGTCGCCGTGGAGACACGCACCCATATACCAGGTTCCGAGAGCGAGCACGAGCCCAAGATGAACCCGCCATGTTCGTGCGCGCTGGATGCCATATGGCGAGTGTGAATGGGAGCAGCCCGGAACAGGCCATATTTGTCGACTATGGTGGCCAGTGTGGATTTTCGAGTACCCGCGGTCGTGGACGGTGTGATAGAGGGATGGCTACGCGGTATTAATGTGCAGCGTTTCCCACTCGTGGCTGATTGGCCCACAGCGACATTATTATGGGCCTGTCATGCTGGTAAATCCGTCATCTGATCTCAGACTCGCTGCCTAAATCCATCGTCACAACCATCGATTAACTCCATCATTCAGCGCTACGCCCCGCCTTGATTTGTACAAGCCAGAGCTAGCGAATGTCCAAATCCAGTTACTAACATGACCTCATCCTGCCTCCTCCAACTGCAAGAGCACGCTACTCGTCTACTCAAACAGTCGCATGTATCAGTTCTTCCAACAACTTCGCATCCAGGCCCGGCATCCTTGGCTCAAAGTGACAAGGGAATGGCAGCGGATACCTAGCAATCAACATCGCTCACAGTTCACGACCACCAGATTACCGCAGCACGTACGTCGTCAGTCCAGGCGCCCACTTGGGCTCGTATGGCACATCATTTCCGTCTTCGTCCTTTGCCAACGACACTTTCCAGAGCGCGAGTATCGTCGCGACCATGTACCACAAAGACATCTCCGCAAAGGGTTTCCCTACACAGCTCCGCCGACCGAACCCAAACGCGATGTTGTGGACATTGTCCGACGTAAGGGTACCATCTGGGTGAAGGAATCGCTCCGGAACAAATTCAAAGGGCTTCGGATATTTCGACTCGTCGTGTGCCATGGACCTGCGTGACGAAAGGTATGATTAACGTCGAGGGTTCACGAGCAAGCACCAGATAAGCAAACCAGAGATTCGTGATTACCATCGCCCCTGTACAAACAATCGTTCAAATCGCAACCATGGACTGAAGAGAATGCGGTATACCCCTTGGGATGTAGTATCCGTCATAAACATCATCGTTCACCACCGAATGGGGAATAGCTGCACATGGCTCAGTCCGTTTACAAACCACCAAGTCATAACTCACAGAGAGGCAACCCAGGACTCCATCTCAACGTTTCACGAATAATAGCGTCAACGTAGGGTAGCGATGGTCTATCATCAAATATCGGGAGCCTCTCCTTGCCGACTATCGCATCTATCTGGGCGTATGCCTTGTCCTGGACGGCCGGGTGGAGAACCATCGCAAGGAGAAACGTCGTGAGGGTAGCGTTCGACTACATCTGAATAAGACAGCAGGTCAAGTCGGACGTATGAAGTAGTACGCACTGATTCAGATGCCGCTGCGATTGTTCAGGTAAGACGTGAGGACGGATGCATCACCAAATGGACACATACCTGCAAAACCAGTTGCTGCAGCATCCTTGAGAGCTTGCATCCACGCGCCAGTAGCGTCCGCCTTGTCCCCCTCTCGGAGGCCATCGAGCACCATAGCGGGGGATGTACTTCCCTCACTCTGGCCCAGGGATCAGAAAAAACCTGTTTTGCATGAATAATTACCGACCTTCTTTCGTAACGCATGTTCGAAGGGAATTTCTACCCAATCTTTTGCCCATTCCCTGCACAAGGCCGCCTTCCTCTTGATGCTCATACCTGGGAACCACGACGGGATGTTCAGAACTGGCCACCTGTTAGCTTCTGCTCAGAGACTCATTCAGATACCCGCGCTTACTCATCGGGAATGCACACAGAATTCCTGCCGCTTCCGGCGTATTCACTACCGCTAACTGTTTACACACCCTCCCGATGACGCCGACCATGTAGTCATCTGAGGATTGCGGATCATAGTCGTAGACAGCATTGATAATAACTGACGACGTAAACCTATCAGATCGGTGTAGCGTCAGGAACTGGTAGCATGTATATTATGTTCGTTATGACCCACTCGTGGATATGCTCAAAAATACGGTCTGGTGAGGTTAGAATTCTGTGGGCGAGCAGATGGGCCTTGCGTTGCTGCATTGAAATGAATCTCAATGCTGCTTCAGCTTTAAATGTCTGATGGAAGAATCGACGCTGGAGGCGCCATCTGTCGCCATACGGCATGAGGACGGTGTTGAAGTCTATTCCGAACCTTGGATGTGTGATTAGACTTGTTATGCCATAAAGCGAACGGCGACTTACAGTTCATTGGTGACGAGGTGAGGTCTACCAGAATAGTTACTCGAACGGTCCTCCAAGAGAGCTTTCGCTACTCTTTCAGAATTGATGATGATAACATCCTGGTCGAAGAAGCGAGAATAAACGAGGTCACCTTGGAATCACTCCGAGTTCAGGGGTTATGCGATCAGAAAGGGATCTGTGAGGGAACGCACCGTACACCTTTGACCACTCGGCATAGGTTAGCCAGGGCGCGCTGGCATTGATGCCATGAATGTTCCCTATGATAGGTAGTGGTGGAGGGCCAGGGGGTAGCGGGTACGGAGGAAGTGATTGAGCTTTCTTTGGACGTCGACGGACGGCATCGACAGCGACGACGCAAGCAAGTGCCACGGTGCACAACGTTGTCCAGTCGTGCGACATGGCCGGTACCAAGAATACGACTGGACAATCAAGCGATTCTCAATTCAGTGGAAAACATTCCCAGGCGACAGTCCTCCGATCTCTGATGCTGCCGATTTGGTAGAATCGTCTCTGTGTTTGGATCAGATTCAGAGTGATACGCTGGCAGGGTCGGGGTACTCATTAATGAATGGTCCGACCAAGGAATACAAGGGTCAGTCGCTTCCCTTCAGTAGCTGTGGCCTTGAAATATCTCATACTGGTGTGAATTAATGGAGCGGTAGGCTTCAGATTGCCTTGGTGACACTGCCAAAAATGGTCAGTCACGCCGAGTCGGTGCTGATCATTTTCGAGCACGTTGCATTAAAAAAAAAACGTCTCCCCAGCTCGTGCCCAGCTCGACAATTGGCCGACAAGACTGCAGGAACGGCGGTGACAGCAGAAAAATATGTTTATTCGCAATAAAATGTCGCCCGTTTAGAAAATAGAGTGTACCATGTCGTACTGGTGACGACTCGGAAATTATTTGTACATACAAAGTAAACAGTATGTAATTGGTGGTCAGGGCTTTTTGGTCTTGCTGTTGTGGTCAGGACTGGTCATGACCAGGCCCGCTGCTCGCCGACTCGTTCAACCCCGCATTCGGGTCCAAACACGCCAACGACAAGCAAACTGGGTGTCGACACTCGTGATGCCGATCTAGGGTGAGTGCGTACATCAGTACTGGACCTGTCAACATCCGCTATCACCTACTATCCCCGCCGTTAGTTTGCCTCGGGGGTTTTTTTTTTCCGAACAAATAGTCGTGAAAGACTCCGTGTTAGCCCAGATGTAGTTTAGGCTGTAAACGTGTTCTAGAATACGTCTCGTAGAACGGTACATTTGTGTAAGGGCAGAGCTCCCGAGTTTAATTGATCTTCACGTCCAATTAACACCGGGCCGGGATTGACGACTGCAGCCGGTCAAGTACTGTTACTACCCTCTCGTCCCGATAGTAGCCACCCCACAGCTGCAATTACTACTGGATAGTTTCAAGTACAGCATACACAAGTACTGCACCTTCAGCGGTGACCTCGAGACCAAGGAGCAGCCATGAGCATTCGTGACCGCTTACGCGCCATCTTCGCTTTCAGCACAGTGCCCACAACGGTCCTGTTGGTGCTCGTTTATGCCGCGATTTTCAGCACCGTACTCGTCACGGATAAGCTCCCTCCACTCCCCAGAGACACGCGGGGACTCGACTTGGACCAAGCTTGGTGGGATCTTCACCAGGTAAGCCACCTCCTTATCCCATGTTGTCGAGTGCTCACCTGGCCTTGCTTTCCAAGGTGTCTGCCAGACCCCACCCCTTTAACTCCCATGCCAACGACCTCGTCCGTAACTTTATCCTCAGACGCCTCGGAGATATCGCATCGCAACATCCTCACGTTACAATTGACTACGACGTCGTTTCGAATGCATCATGGGCCACAAACCTTTTCTCCAGGGCGCCACGCGCTGTCTATCAAGAAGGAAACAACATCCTTGTCAAAGTACAGGGCACCGACCCCGCTTATCGCGAATCTGGGGGTTATCTGCTGTCGGCTCACTATGATTCAGTCTCCACTGCACCCGGGACAACCGACGACTCCATGGGGACCGTCACATTAATGCAGATGGTAGAACACTTTGCCAAGCACAGACCAAGGAAGACCGTCGTATTCAACATCAACAACAACGAAGAATCTGGCCTAAACGGAGCGCATGCGTATGTCTTTCACTACAATCCGAGAGATGGCATTCATGTCCTCTACAAGTTTCTTACAGCACCCATGGGCCAACATCAGTGATGTTTTTCTAAATCTCGAAGGGGCTGCTGCCGGGGGGTAAGTTTCGTCGCTGTTTCGACGCCGTCGATCCACCGTTGACAGCCTCGTCTAGTCGGCCAGTGATGTTTCGGGCCACAAACATCGGGCCACTCTTCTCCTGGACGAGCAGTCACGTTCCGCACCCGCATGCCAACGTACTCTTTGCAGACGCATTTTCCCGTGGTGTTGTACGTTCCGCGACCGATTATTCGGTCTATGAACAAGCAGGTTTGGACGGTCTCGACTTTGCCTTCTATAGGGGCAGGAGTCGCTATCACACGTGGTATGACTCGATATCTGGCATGGAAGGCGGTAAAAAGGCCCTTTGGGCGATGATGGAAGCCACTCATGGAGCCAGTCTGGTTCTCGCGAATGATGATGCAGTCCATGTTACACCCCTTTCCCGACAAAAGAGGCCTGTTTACTTTGAACGTGAGTGTTCCGCAATCCTGTTTGTGCCGAGGCCTAATACTGCTGGTCAGTATTTGGTGCTGCTTTGGTGGTTTTTTCGCTGGAAACATTGTTCATCACGAACGTGGTGTTACTCACCACTGGTCCCATCCTTCTCCTGCTCCTTGTGTATTTGAAACATAGTGTCCGCCTGAGTAGGAGGATTCGGTCGAGGTATTTTACCCAATCCGGTGAAAATGACGTTCAAGAGTATGTGGCGCACAGCGAACGAGCCTTGGCAGCATTGAAGAAGTTTGGAACTGAGTTTTGGTACTCAACCAAGTTCTGGGTGGCTTTGGTGATTGGCATTGGTCTCCAGGTAGCTCTAATCGCAGGATATGTCCACTTGAATCCTTTCGTAAGCTGTCCTTTCTCCTACAGAATCGATCTCTAACGCAAACAATCTTAGGTTATTCATTCTCATCCTTTCCTGGTGCTCACTTCCGCTTTGTCGTTGGCCTATCTGTCGACTGTCCTGGTGGTATCCTTCCCTTGTAACGTTCGCGGTACCGTATCAGCCCCGGAGGAACAGAAGCTCTCGATCCTTCTGCAAATCTACGGCTTCACCTGGGTATTGCTCGTCTTCTCTACGGTTGCCCTGCGCAGCGCTGACATAGGTAGCACCTACTGCATCACTGCCTGGAATGTGTGCGCCCTCCTTGGGTGCGTTGTGGGCCTTGTTGCAGCGATGACGAGTGTGCGTGGTTTTGAGGCGGAGACCGAGGTTGGGGATGGAAGCCATGCTTACGTTGGGGGCGTCCGATACCAGGCTATCGACACTGAGGATGCAAATGACCCACAATCATCACCCAGAATCGTCGAACATCCTGAACCTACAGAAACCACCCCGCTTGTCCCGCGGGAACACTTACGTCCACCTACCCTACCCGTAAGTGAAGGTCAAGGTGCTGCCGGATGGTGGATTTTGCAATTGCTGCTCGTGGTCCCTCTTCCCGTCATCATAGTGTTCCATATGTCTGTCATGCTCCTAGGCGCAACGAATCAGACCCTCACAGATGGAAATAGTCCTGTATCGAGTAAGCCTATTCCGACTGTACCATTCAAGGTCGTCTTGCTCACAACGTCACTTTCCCCGACGTTCCAGCGTACAGCGCCGTGTCTCTTCTGGCTCTCCTGCTCATTTTACCTATGTCTCCATTTAGCATCAATGTCCATCGATGGCTCACGCTCCTCGTGCTCGCCATCTTCATCCTTTCGACTGTGTATACCTGGGTCACATTCCCGTTCTCACAAAAAGCACCGCTCAAAGTATACTTCGTCCAAACTGTGGACCTTACTACTTTGGGGACAGGGGTTAAACATGCAACGACTGCGCTCACTGGACCCAAGCAATTTTTGGCTAGTCATCTCTTGCCGGAACTCCCCTCTGCATTCGGCAAGTCTGTAGTGTGCTACGATGCCGCGGATAAAGTCGGTCTGCAGACGTGCGCATGGGAAGTCGCGGCGGAGATGGCACCCTCGCCCGGAGGAAAGAGCACCCCTTTCGATAGTGCCGACGTACCGTGGGTATCCCATTCCTTGAATCGCACGGGACCGAACAGCGCTCGGATCGACGTCCAGGGTCTCAACACGCGGTTTTGTACCCTCGATTTCACCAACCGACGCATTTCCAAGTTCAGCGTCGCTGGGGATGGGGACAAGGGCCTTCAAAAGGGGTACGACGTCCCCAAGCAGGGATTAAGTCAGATCCAACTTTGGAGTCGTCATTTCGGGAAACGGTTCGAGGTCACGGTGGAGTGGAGGGACGGGGATACTGTGGAGGCAGCGGACGACGGACTCCAGGGACGCGTGAGTTGCGGTTGGGACGAATATGAGCGTGCGACGGCTGGTGGTGGACGGTCCGGGGGTCAGATCCCTTCTTTGGAGGAGGTCATCCAGTTTTTGCCAGAGTGGGCTGTGGTGTCCAAGTCGACCTCTGCTCTTTTCAGTGCTGGAAGAGCGTTCTCGGTCTGATAATAGTTGGTGTTTGTACTATATTTTGGATCTGGAACATATCTTACTGTGTATATATTGTCTCGCGCCAAAGGTGTTCGTCGGGGAAACCTAGTCGGAGTGAACGTGATCATTGGTCTAACTTCGGGGGAGGCGGTTGACATGCTCATGCCAGCAGGCCTTTCAAAACGTTCAGTGTGTGAAAGAGATGTTTATACGAAGGGAAGGGAAAATACTGGGTGGGGTCAACCGGCGAGCCTATGTGCAAACGGAACAACATACTGCTCCTCATGCGCTTGATGATGTTGACGTCAAAACTACTACAGCGCTTGTCAACGAGGTATATTCATCAGAAAATCCAGTGCCTACTTACGACTCCGTTCTGTGTTTAGGGCAGCATATGTCAGGGAAGCCTGTGTGGACGACTTATCGTGCATCGTGCATCGCGCGTCACGGGACGCACAAGTCATACAGGGAGCAGTAGATGGTGCACCCACTGTTCATGACGTTCATCTCCCCAAGATTATTACGCAGATACGGTGTTTCACGGAGCACCATCAACTCCAGTGTACTGCCAGTTTGAAGATTGCCTCGTACGTGATCGAACCAAAATTTGTTGGATTAGTAGTCACTCAAACAATGCGCAGTCCACGAGAGTACTGTACCGCCGTGTTCCGCATCTTGGAGATTGTGAACCAGGACCACGTACCTTGTAGAGCCTTTGCAGTGCATAAACGCGCCAAAGATAAACCCGGTACATACACACTGGCACCAGGTGTCCTCAGAATCCACCCCACGCTACGAGCAAAGTTTCCGGACAAAGACCTGAGTTTTGACAACAAAGCAGGAGTTGAACACGCTGCAGAGTCCCAGTTGTCGTCTGGGAATGAAACTAGAACGATATGTGTCGGGTGTCTTGTGGCCAGAGTCTGAGGCAGACCAAAGAGTCGAAGGATTCCGGAGCCTCTCAGAGTGTCAACTCGTATTCGATCGGAACCACT
>QGOH01000888.1:0-18808 GCA_003313155.1 Boletus sp. MG95
AATCTATTGACAGCTACAGAGGACAATTTAGGGCAAGAGGACGGTGAGCTGCTTGGACATATAGTCAATTGCGAAGCGTCAATGTACCCGCGGAAACGGTGGAAGGTGATGCAACAGTGATCCTTACCACCGTCACTTTCCAACCTGGAGGTATATCGCTGCTCTCTCCACGTCTGTTCTCCCTCTTGTTGAACTATCGTGTTTATTGTTCCCTCAATCTCCAGCAGAGTACCGGGCTTTTGATGTAGCAAAGTTGAGTGAATTTGGAAAGTTACAGAACACACGTCAAACCCACAAGACGTCCGACATTCAGGGCATGTATCAATCTGGGTCTTGCTCTGACTGCCAATTTCAGCTTGTGAACTTCTGTTGAGCCTCCATCGAAGGTTTGTTGGGTCTTGTAGTACGCGACTGCTTTTTTCTCTTCTTCGACGGTGGCGTGGTCGTGTTCAAGGGTAGAATGTCACTCGTCGTCGTTGTTTTGAGTCTTGGTATGTGTTGCGACGAGTGTAACCTGTGATATTTGTGGGACTCGGGATTCGAACTTACCACCGGTTCAAGGAATATAATTTGGTTCGGGTAGTGGAATTCTGTGTGAAGCGGAGTCGGTGTCGTTGGACAGGGATGTAAACTAGGAAAAGGGGATTTAAGGCAAAGAGGAGTTGAGCTCCCTGACGCAAAATCGGATGATATGGCTGCTTGGCCAACTGAAGCAACTTGAACCTCAGAATTAGCCACGGGTATCGTCGGGACAGTGTTCGCACTCCTCTGCAGGACTGCATGTCGGTTGCGACACTAGGAAAGTAATGTTTCGACATCCACCATATAGCGAGGAGATGCTACATTACCATCGTTTCCGTCCTCCCATTGTGGAGACATTCAGAAATCTCTTTCCAGGAGGCGTTCTTGTGTTCCCGTACATAATCGAGCAAAAACCTGTCTTCCTCTTCCGACCATTGACCTCTATTGATTTTTGGATTCAGTTGTTCGGTCCAGCGTTCTCGGCATTGATCGTTGTGTCGACCAGGTACATTAGCAGCAACATCCACCCATGATGAACCATAGGCGGCGACGGCAGCGGAGAGACGGGCATCTTCTTCTGGGGACCAGGGCGTGCGTTTGATGGACTCGTCTAGAGTCTTTTGGAACCTATTACTGCATTGCGAAGGAGTCGCGTCTTCCGAAACATAGCGTGCAACTGTGATCAACCGCTTTCAACAAAATATTGAAAAAGAATGGCGTATACGAACCAAGATGCCAGTTGTCATGCCCATACATATGGATAGCTTTGAGAAGACGCTCATCAGCTTCCGCTGTCCACTGGTGTGACTTTCGTGAAGTCGCGTGCCGCATACAATCTAGCGGCGTTCGTCTCGTCTAAGCCCCGTCCGTTAGAATCCCGAAAGCTCTCAAGATGTTGTGCCTCACCCCCAGCCTCTTAGCTACGGTCACCCAATCTGGCCGACTGTCTGTGAACTCAGCGGCAAGGGACTTGACTTTCAGCACTTCCTCTTGGTTCCAAGGTTCGTGGCTGAAATCAGGATGTTGTTCTCCGAGCCACCGTATCTCGCACTCTCTTGCGGTGCGTGTGGTCATAGAGATAGCTGATACCTATGAGCATTGAGTAGCCCACAGTGCGGTGAGGAGAGGATGTTACCTTTTCGGCAATGCGATCCCAGTCAACATCTTCGGTATCTAGACACGGGACATGGGTCGTTTGCACATCGACGTTCGGGAACGCTGGGAAACCTCTGCCATCGGAGATGAGCAACGAGCGAACTCTGTAATAATGGGCACACCTCTTTTGAATATCCAACGCATGTTTGCGATAACTCTCGACTTGTACAGCCTCCGTGAGTGTTTCCAATTCCTTAGTCTTCACTGAAAGACACGTTGGATATAATCGATGGGACCAATATTGAGACATACTTGGGTGTACTTCACTGAAGTTCTGGTAACGGCCACGTTTCAGAGCATCTCCATGAAACGGAGATGCCTAAAAACACGGTCATCATACGGAAGGAATCCAATCATCTTCACGTACAGGTGATAGTAGCTCTCTCGCTCCAATCGGTGCTGTTGCTCTGACGGAGCCAGGTATGGTGACGAAGCATCCCACATCCAGATCGGACTCGTCAATGGTGTCGGCAGCGCCCTGGGATTGACTTTGGCCAAAAATGACCCTCAAAGAAGACGGGTCAACGCACCAGTAACTTGTCAAATACTTCTAGTTCAGCTTCGAGTTTCTGTGTGTATGCTTTGAGAGCATTCAAGTGTTCCTTGTTTGCTTGCAGAGTTCCCTGACCCAATTCGACAACTGTTTTGTTTTCTTGGCTCTTGTCCATAACAAGCTGTGGTTGCGGCGAACCACTAGGGGCAAGTGTAGAACTCCAGTCTTTGCTAAATTTACGTCAGCAGGGTATATGTTGCCAAACACCTCATGACCACACACTACCAACCGCACATTTCCGATTCAGTCCGTCGCTAAATTTCACAGACAGATGACACAAGGTGCAGCAAAACGTATAGGTACCTATGGCTTCCTGCTAAAAGCGATGGGGAATTAGTTGCTGACTGTCGCCAGCCAAGCAAAATGAACACGCTATCAGAAACCTTCGTCTTGGGATGTTCCTCCCCACCATCGTATCGATTTTGCTCCGTGTGTTGCTTAGGCGAGGTTCTGTACCCCCCTCAAAGGGTTCGCTGGCTATATACGTCATGACCTATTTGCCTGCGCTGTTTTTGTCCCGATACTTGGAGAGCATTGGGACATCGCGACGTGACCCGACAACTGGAACAATTATTTTCTCTGGCCAAGACCTCAATCAACCCGGTGTTACGGAATGGTGCTTTGACATCTTATATGTCACTTGTACGTTCAGGATGTATCCATGATTATTTCTGACTCACCCGGCATGTAGGGGCATGCCAGATCGGGAGCGGTGCGTTTGGTGACTGGTTTTGGTACTTTTACCTGCTGGTATGCTTTACTCTCGCTTTTTTTTCCGGGGAAAAGGTTGATTTGCCCAAGATCCCGTCATATGCGTTATTCAAACTCTGGAGCAACTTCATCAGTCCTATGATTGGTCGATCTTCGGATAACTCGGAAGTATCCACCAATGAGAAAAGCACGCTGAGCAAACGGCAGGAGAAGCTTCGCAAGCGGAGCGAAAAAGGTGACCCTCGAGTCCGTACTGTCCACAAATGACATGTGCTTGCAGAATAGATATTCTCCGTGTCCATTTTTTTTTTCTCTGAGGCTTGGGCACTGATGCAATCTTTGCGCGCGTTGTTATACGGGCATCCTCACAAATTATGTCTCGGTTCAAATCCGAGACGTGGCTATGATATCGAAGCGCGATCGGTACTGTTTCTCTGGGTTCGGCCCCATAATTTCATGCTGCACGAAACCAACCACATCCCTCGGTTGTTGACAACAGTGCACACAGTGCGAGCTGAGGGTGCCGAATCGCACAGCTGGCGTTCCACCAGTAGACTGGCTTGAGTTGCTTACCGATTCTCAGCATAGGCAAGAGCGAGATCGAGCAGGGTTTCGTTAACGGACAAGCTCTTTCAAGCTACACGTTATTTCCTGCCACGTGACTCGGCTTCCTCAAGTCTTCCAATGCTCGTCTACTTGCTCAGTATCCCAACGTCTATCTAAGAACAACATCGGTTCTAGAGCTCTTGAGCGCCATGGGTACCCATGCCGATATTCATTTGACGCGAGGCGATACCGGCCAAAACTTACCGGCCGAGAGCGTTACTGTGGATCACGCATATGAGCCAGGTAACACTGCACTAAATGAAGATTCAGTTCCAGATAACATCAACTCATCCTCTTCTAATGCGAGTCATGTGTAACTTTGAGAGGAGCTTTTTGCTCGAGTGCTAATGTGCATATATCCAGGTACATTTGAGTCTTGTAACGGACGGTGGTGACGTCGAAGCCCACGAGGGACGAGGCCCAGTCCATCCGTTCAAGGTACAACCACATTCTCAGGGTTTCACTCATCGACTATCCTCGTTGCTTACGCGCATATATGCAGTCCGACCAGGAGCCCTCAGACACCCAGATGGCGAGAAACAGGGTAGATCACAACCACAGCTGCGCACACCCTGAAAGTAATGATTCAGTCATCCTCCCTGTGATTTTTAACGAACTTGTAAGGCAATTGCTTGAAATCCACGTCTTTTGAGCGCTTATCCCCTACGTAGTCCCCTTCAGAGTGTGTGGTCGTTCCCGCTGGCGGATCCGCGTCATTGACAAACATCAATGACTCGGAGGCTCATACAATTGTTTACCCTCAGGAGCCACCCCCATTGTCTGCAGGGACAGCCTCCTCGGCACCAGCCCCACGTGAGGAAAGAGAAGCCGACTCACTCGACCGCTCAAACTACATTCAGATGCTACACACAGAACTGGATCACGTACATAGTATCCGTCTCGCTAGTCCAATGGGCGAAGAGGAAACTCGAGAGGACGTCGATTTTCCCTGCGAGGACTTGCCCTCTTCTCTACCTCCCAGCTCCAGTCCTCCCCAACTGTTCCCGTCCTCACCTTGTGCATCGTCTCAGTCCTCAGCCAGTGATGTTGAACCTTCGAAAACGGTCAGAGTAATTATATCGAGGTGGACCGTTATTGAATCGCATACATCCGGCAGGTACTGGCTGTTGAAGCGGAGGGTTGTTCAAGTTCTCAAGACCGTTCCCACGACGGCCACGTGGTACCGGCCGCTCAGGATGAATCTTGTTTAGAATCCAAGAATCTCCATAGCCACGACATTACCGACATTGCAACATCACCCAGGACCGACAGATACTGTTCCCAGGTGGATCCTACCTCGGGTATTGAGGATGGTCTCGGGCCTTCCAGAAAGCGGATTACCGACCAGAATGATGTGGGTTCAAGTGAAAATCTGTTATCCTTCGCTTACTAGCGTTCTGCGTGTAGCTTGATGAATTTCATAGATTACAGCTAATCAAACGTCCGGTAAGTATATTTTCCTAGGGGGACACAGGTATTCCATGATTATACAGAAACTGGATTCCGGCTCTTATCTACCCCCTACCCCAAAGCGTGCAACCCTAGCTTCTCAGAGCCGCCAGTTCCACAAGTTGGCTGCCCCGTTTCGTCCACCATCGAAGCTTCCCGTCGTCACGGACGGACTAGCCGCGGCCAGGCACAGCAAGGAGGTTGAAACGACCATCAGCGCTACACCCAAAACGGGCCACGATAAGATCGACACAAAGGGATCTACCACGCATCTTTTCCCTTTACAGCACAAGGTTTCGAATACATCGAGATCTGTTACTCAGTTTAAGTCGCCGCTCGTCAATACGGTTCTTCCAGCGGACTCGCGTACTATACGCCTCACGCCAGCACTCCAGGCACTCGAACGGAAGCTACAACTGCTTAAACGTGCCATTAAAGTCAAGGAGGACAAAGAGGAAGAGGTTCTTACCAGGCTTGCAGGAAAATGGACAGAAGCAGGCAGAGAAGCTGCCTATAACGTCTGGGACGCTACGAAGGACGCTGGTGACTTTGAAGGAAAGGCGACATCCATTCACAAGTCATACGGCTGGGAGAGCACCAGCAATAGGAACGTGCCTTGGGGTTGGGACACCAAACTCCGAGACACGGATGAAGAATCTTGTGCCCTCGATCCATCGGTGGCTCCTTGCGGTGCAGACCAACCGGCTTCTGAAGAGGACGAAAATATCGGTTGCAACACTTTGGGTACCATGCTCCGTCAGCTCGGAATCGATCCAGAGATATTTGGTTGGGACGACGACAGGGAAGCTTTCTCCGATTAAAATGTTTAAATGTCAGGATGATGTCGCCCTGCCCACGAACGTTTGTTGTGATTTGCAATGATAGTTAATACTCTTCTACACCTGCAGAAACGTTCCAATCTGAGCCGATGATTCTCTGAAGCTTGGGTCCGTAGGGTTATGCACCAGTAAGAACTTGATAAATAGCCGATGGTGGTAGAAAGTTGTCTGGTTCGGTATTTCGTTGCGAAAAGTAGAGATCGCGCCACAAGAGGCGCTTGTTTCCGCTCTAGTCACGCGAGATGTAAGAGACGATTTCGACGTGAATTTCGAGAATGATCCCAATATAAAATTGGCGAAGAGTCAATAAGTGCTGGAATCAAGGTTCGAAGTAGAGAGACGCATGACGCCGCCCTGGAAATTGTGCACCTGAATGTGAATCTCGGGGGGCCTGAGAGAATGTAAATGCATTAGTTGTCATTCTACATCTTGGCTGGCGAGCAATGAGGGTAGCACTTGAAAGATTGTTGGGCAAGGTATGCTGGCACTTGTTGAATAGGATGGTATATACGCGGCTACGCTGTTGTTGAAACAGTGCACCGAGCATTTGAATGCAAGATACTTTCAGGATCTACACTTGAGAGGCGCTGTAACGTTTAACAATCTAATGCGTGTAGTCATATCTGAAGACAGTGATCAGCATCAGAAAACTTTTCAGCAGCATACTAGACACTCGCTTCTTGTAGAAAGTTTCCGAATGTGTTGGAACATCCTGAAACCATTGGTCAGTGGACGTAACAAGACGAAAATATCACCACGGACATCTCGTCGGGCCCCTCGGGACTTGTAACCCTGCTTCTCAAGCTCACGACGATGGTCACGATCCTCCTTGAGCCACTGCAAAGCAACATGATACAGAGTTAAGTTGTTGGTTCCAGGCGAATTAAATGGCCAGGGAGTAGGTTCCGTCAAGAAGGAACCAAGGCGCATATGTGCAACATGGGTCGGAAACGAGCTAAGTCCGTCGTAAATGTGAGTGGCATCTTGACGCGGGTAAGCTACTGATCCGAGGGAGACAGTGAACACGTACAAAGGATGGTCGCTCTGCGCGCAATACTATCGTCACGAAGGAACGTAAGTAACTCGTCGCGAACTAAAACATCTAGATCGACCGTAACCTGGTAACGGGGTGGAATGAGGTCTGGGTAATCGCAAGCGGAAATGAGCTGACTTCGTCCAATAATAGAACGTCCCAAGGAGCCATGAGTCCCATGCATAGTTGAACGCGTCGCCGCTCTCCGTCCGATATTGCATGCATATGCCAGTCCAGGTCTATATCCAGGATATCGAGCAGCTTGTTCCTGCGCTCTTTGTGTCTATAACCTCCGACAGAGTCTAAGAAGGCGGACACTACGATATCGCCCCGAACCACATGATTCATCGCCCTGACCAATGAAAGTGCAGATGCCAGGATGTAACAGGATGAGAAGTAACCGACCATTCTGTGCCGAGGAAAGCGACACCAGAGGGTGAATCTCGGAATACGTCTCTATCCTTGATGCGGATATCTGCATCTTTAACGAGGCGTTTCCCTGCGAGGATTTGGAGCAAGGTAGATTTTCCCGCTACGGAGACGCGGGTCCCTTAATGTTTACGGGCATAGTCGGAAAAAGTGCGAGGAAGCACGTACCTCCATTTGCGCCGACTACGATCGTTCTGGACCCCGGCGGAAGTTGGAGGGAAATATTAGAAAGAGAAGGTATGCTATTTGCACCATGATGGTAAGACAAGCCCTGTACTGCGATAGTGTGCTTGATGGCGGCGTTTGACATAACCAGTGCGGCGGGACTGCGGGACTTTTGATGCAACTGTCTGTGGCGCGCTAGAGCGGGTCACTGTCTCGCTTGAATATGGCTCGAAAGACCGTCTCTGTAAGACGTCGACCGGCTCGACTCGTATGTGCGGGTACAGTAACTACTCGGGGGGGAGGGTGATGAAGCTGAAGGGAGGGACGGGGAGGAACGGACCCTTGAGAACGAGCGCGTGGGTGATTTGAAACCAAAAAAAACGAGGGCGTTTCGTCGTGCCTTGCTGTCCAACTGTGGGAAATCTGATTCACTTGGTCGCTAGCCTTCTTGTCGTCGTCTCTGTTACTTGCGAGCGACCAACAACCTGAGCTTTGACCACATCGTTAGCCATTCCCATTCCCCTACTGAAAACCCACTCTCCTTTCTTCATTTCGTTGCCTTTCATGCACTTGGATCTATCGCCAAGGCAGTGCGTTTCCTGCCCGGCGAAGCCGCCTGCCTGCACCTGTTCTGCCGGCCAAACTTGCATCCAGACCAGCTTGTCTGTGATATCAATTTACCCATCTCTCAGATCTAACCATCCCTCCAGGTCGTGTAGCGCTTGTCCAACGTTCACTTGCCAGCCAAATCCCTCCAACAGCGACAGCAGTAACGATGGGGGCATCAGCCCCGGTGCCCTTGGTGGCGCGATAGCTGCTGTTCTGCTTGTTCTGATAGGTGCCTTAGTCGTCTTCTTCTTATACCGCCGTCGTCAGCATGCACGTCAATCCCGCGATGCCGCCATCGAAACCAAATCAGACGTCCCTGCTCCAGCTGAAGCGGTCCTTAATCGTCCCGATCCGACAGAAAATATAGAAAAACCTCAACCGTCCCCGACGACGCCAACGAGTACCGTCCGAGTATATTCCTCCGGGGATAGTGTCATTGACCTCGACCCTCGCTCACAAAGTTCTCTTGCCCCCGCCGCCCGTCCCGCCTCTGGTAGGCCATCCACAGGCAATCCATTTGACGATGGACAGTCCATCCAGACAACTTCGACAACCACAAATGGCACCAACGTCATCCCAATTGCCCTGGTATCTCCTGGTTCGGTTCACCCGTCCTCTCCACACTCCGAATCTGCCTCCTTCCCACCCAATTCTCCAGCACGCCCAGCTCGTCCTACGGACCTTGTATTAGACAGCCCTCAGGGTTCGCTCGACACCTTACCCGACCCCTCTCCACATTACGCTCACTCCCAGCATTCACGTATGTCGAGGATGTCATCCGCCTCGAACGCTAGTTACTCCAGCGACTTCTTGAACGAAGCTCCCATGATTGTCACGCACACTCAGGGTGCCGTTCGACAGGTTGTTGGCAAAGTCAGAGCAGAGGTCATTCAAACACCAGGTACCGTGACTCCGACCTCGCATCTTTCCTCAGATAGTTTGAAGCCCCCTTCCGTCACATCTCGTCCCTCTATCCGTTCGCCTCTCGCCGCGACTTCATTTGGACCTGCGGACATTGTTAGTGAGGGTGATGAGGATCATGATCTCTCTTCTCGTAGTGATCCATTTGGGGATCATCACGCGCCCTCAAAGCAGCCTTCGATTGCTTCTATTGGATCGCGAGCTGGACAGAATTTGGATGAGCCTGCGCTGCGTGCACAGCTAGTTGGTGATGGCAATGACACGAGGATCAACACCGGACTACCGAGTTCCGATCAAAAGTCGCCGCACAGCATTTCCATGGCTAAATTGATCTCACCTTCACCCACTCCTGGCACACTGCAGGAACAACAGCAACGTGCCTTGGCCCACGCTCAAGCTCAGGCTCGCGCTCAGGGTCTCGACAAATCCAAACGAATGTCAGGAACGTCCATGGTTTCTACGACGTCTACCCGGGCAGACTCGATTCTTGAGTCCTTCCCTTTCGTCCCACCGTCTCCTATATCTTCACGTCCTGTTCGCTCTCCACCCCGTTCGCCACTAGGCCAGCAGTTCTCCGCTGCTACTCAATCGCAAGCCCCTTTAGCTGTCGCGGGATCTGCCACTCCTCACGCCATGTCGCTTGAAGCTGGAACCACGGGAGCCGAGGCTTCATTGCCCCCGTTGGACCCTCCTCCAAGCCGCCGTATCTTGGGCATGTCAACAGGCTCTCAGTTATCCACGGCTTCATCGGGACTTGGAAATTTTCCATTTCAAATAGACCACGGCGGAACGGAAGCTACTCACTCCCCTTCAGCTTCCCAGATGCGTCAGCGGGCCAGCTTGGATACCCTTGCACTTATGAGTGACTTGTCCTCCTATCCTCTTGGATATGATCGGGATGAGCACGATAGCCTTCCCCCTCTTCCCAAGGGCTAATGTACTCCCCTCCCGGGGATTATTTGTTCTGGTAACAGCGACAAACCACTCCGTTTGGCTGGCCTTGCAAGCGGGCGTTGTGTGTATTTTTACTCGTATGCCTTGTTCATTCACACTTTCTTTAGCACTACTTTACTCCCCAGACATGTCTTCGGCAGTGTCTCGATCATTTTTGCGTCTACCCTGTTAGCTTGATCCGCTTTATTCTGAATAGTTCTTCCCTTGGTGGTGCACGCACAAGACTTGCTATTCTTTTTTCTGGTTTGGGTCTTGAGAAGTTGGCGATTTTTTATTTATATATATATCTTCACGACACTAGAGTACGTGATGGTCACAGTGGTCACGGTGTAACCAAGTTCGCGCAATGGCACACATTGTCCTCCATCCAACTTGTCGAGTACCCAGCCGTCTGTCGCTCACCGCAAGCAGCTTGCAATGGATAAAGAGACACGTCAGCTTGTTGAGATGGTACGCTGTTGTGCTAGACACGTCGCCCGAAATCCTCGACCGCAATTCATTGCTAACCACTAGGGTGCGACGGTGCCGCAAGCGCGGGCAGCCTTGCGTAGGTACAAGGATGTCATGCAGGCAGCGGAACGCATTCTCGATGGCGAGTTCGCGTGCGTGACAGACGGCGACGACGACGTGCGCATGGCACCAGTCACTCCAACTGGTCCAATGAGCCCCTCACAGACCCCCTGTGCTTCTGTGCGTACCCAGTGTTTGTAGTTTCACGCCCCCCATTGATGGATCTCAGACCCCGGAGCACGTGGATGTGAATGAAGATCTCGATATACAAGATAACGAAGATGATGGTAGGTCCATGGTGAAGATATCGTTAGTGTGCACCCTCATCAACAACTCCCTAGTTGATGATTACATTGACTACGATTCCGATTACGAGGCAAAACGAAACACGGGGGAGGTTGACCCATACGCAGGCAAATATAAGTTCATCGCTGTATGATCTTGCTATAACCACAGTGCAGGTATCTTCTTCTCCAAGGATCGTCGCGAGGAAGTCATCGAAGTGGAGGAAGAACCCGAATCTGCCATTTTGTTGGGATCCAAGGAACCGGTCAAGCTCATGATGCAGGGTGACTGGATGAAAGGCTGTCCTGAGGGCAATGAACAGTCGTTTCTTTTTGCTCTATACGACTTCCTGAGCAACAATAAATGCCCTTGTCCTCAGTCTTGTGGATACAAACTCACTCGAAAGAGAAGCGACTTCTTTCCACTTTTTGTGAGTTGTAGTGGCACAATCTTCTCATCGTCTGAAAGCTCACCGTACCCCATAGCCCGAGTTCTCGAGTTATATCGAGCATCTGCGTCGTACTGCGAAGCAGTTGTGCCCCGATTGCAACGTCGAATTTTGCTTTGCGTGTGGCGAAACAATCAATCCCGGCAACAGCCGTCCGAATGTATCTATCGACGTCAGCTTATTTCATTGCTCAAACCTGCAGGGCGTTATACTCGGCGTTGGTCTTGCAATGTTGGAAACGATGTTTGTAGAGCAGAGACGCCAATTAGGAGATGAACAGAGTCAAGGAGCTTCGAAAGCAAAGTCAAGCAAGAAGCGCAAGATGGATATCCTTCCTCATTCGTCCTTCATCAATGGCGATGACGATGATGATGACACATACTACATGTCCTTACCGGTTGGGAAGAAAGCACGAGGTGGCACTGGATATGCGGGTGACGGCCGCGAGGATGTGAGTCGCACTGTTCAGTAACACCGGTCACGGAACTCAAGACTCCTAGACTTCTGGGCAGCTCGAGGCACAAGCTCAACAGCGCTTCAAAGATGAGAAGATTGGCTCACTCCTCTCCCATATACGTGTCTATCTTCCCTCGCTCCACAGGGACACTGGAGCTCTTACAAGTGACTATATGGTCCATCCCACCACCCTGGCGCATCTTCGGAGACGCTTCAATTTCCTCTGCTCGACTCTCCTTCGAAACGACTCTCTGTCCGACATGTCTGATCGGTCCGTTCTGTACTTTGAACTGTTTGAGTGGCTTGAGGTGAGCAATGTTCCCTGGCAGATTCTATATCTAACGTCGTTCTCCACCCAGACTATCTCCAATCACGAAGCGTTGGCGAGCATGATGGCTATGCCTATCATGGTCGCTGGGTCGATCAAGTCTGTCGCTCCGAGGAAAGTTGCCAAAGGCAAGTCAGTGATTCGCGAACGCACAATCATCTATGAAGGCAGCGCCGGTCCTCGTGAGTTGCTTGAAGCTATCGTCATACAAGCACAAGCAGCCATCAAGGGCCTGGAGGGGATCAAGTCCACAGAACCCGAAGAAGAGGAGATGACAGAGGAACAGAAACGGATGACAACGGACAAGGGGAAGGGCAAAGAGAAGGAATCGTCTCCAGCGTTATCGGATGAGAATCAGAAGTTACTCGCATTCTGTCAACGAATTCTGATGACCGCGAACGCTATCGATCGTTCTTTGCGAGAGACAAAGGGTGATGCCTTCGTTGATAGGTTGCATGCATCCTTGCCCAAGATCACGAACTCTTCAGCATTCGATCTTACATCAATACAAGTTGGCAACACTGAAGAAGAGCGGCGGAAGGCGTATGTTGACTGGGCAACGCAAGTACGATTTGAATACTGCGACCTCATTGTGCCCCCAACGGAGTCGATACCCAGTGAAGATACAGTCCCGCATTACAAATTCTTCTTCAACAATGAAGCACGAATGCTCGCGAACTCAGAGATTCCGAAGCGTTCACTTGCCATTGCAAAAGAGGTACTGCGAGTCGAAATTTCAAGTCGTGACAGTTAATAACCTTCATCTCTAGCTTGCCGTGTTGACCACGAACCTTCCCGTTGCTTGGGATTCATCAATATTTCTGAGAGTAGATGAGAACCGCGTAGATATCATCAAGGCGTTAATTATCGGTCCGGAAGGAACACCGTGAGTTCCCGTATACTATCTATTTGTGCTTATCTGTGGTAATTGATCTGTCTATTAGGTACCAGGACGGGTGGTTTGTATTGATTTAGTGATCCTTTTGCTATCCCGGCTGAAACCTCGCAGTTTCTTGTTCGACATATTCCTCGGATCAAGTTATAATCAATCACCCCCTAGTGTTAAGTACATGACGGTAATGCCCAGTGTCGAATGACTCGATGCTGTCTGACCTTATGTGTTTTCGCTCGAAGACAAATGGTGGAAAATATCGCTTCAACCCCAATCTGTATGCGGCAAGTACACTTTGACGACGCATTGGTATATACGTCCATATTGACTGACTCTTGCTAGGATGGCAAAGTGTGCCTATCTCTTCTTGGCACTTGGACCGGCCCTGGCTGGATATCAGGTCGATCAACATTACTGCAGGTGTGTTTGCTAACAAGGAGTCATTTGATTCGGTAGACGGCTTGCATTTTCAGGTTCTCATCTCTATTCAGTCCATGATCTTGTGTGACGAACCCTACTTGAATGAGCCAGGATGGGCCAATGGTGGCGGAACACCTCAATCTAAAGCATGTAAGTCTGTCAACAATGGATTGAATTTTTGCTTAACTGTCGCAGACTCGGCAAATGTGCGACGGATGGTTGTGAGAACTGCGGTAAGAATCTCGTGGTTCTTGGTGGTCCTCGTTCAATCTGCCGCAGATACTAGGAAACTTGAAGGCTCCTCCTGAACCATTTGGTGATGTTATTCGTACTCACTACCGGTTAAAGGCGCAAGCTATCTCTTCTCAGCTGGACAAATGGCTCGCCCTGGACGACGGAAAACCGATTTCAGGTGATGCATTTAATGTCTCCGCGAGAAACGATGCCAGTTCGAGCTCTAGCACTTTTAAGAAGGACGTGGAGGAGATACAGAGTCTTCTGAAGCAACTCCAGGATGGCACCTTCGAGTAGGATACTGTACGGCTTTATAATACCATTTCATGGTGCATACGTCCAACCATGTGATTCTCGAGTGTGGTGTGGATTCTGGCCAAAAAGGTCCAAGCACCAGTTAAACGTCCACCTCGAACGGCCAACATCTGTGTCCGAATCTCACAGATATGAGCAATTCTACGCTCCACGCCTTGGCCGGAGCCGTCGGAGGGATGGTGGCCATGTCGGCAACCTAGCAAGTATCACCACCCCTCAACTTGTACCATGCTCGTTAACTCGACCCTAACAGTCCACTGGTCGTCCTTTCAACTCGTGCAGCAGTTGATACCAAGCCCGATGACAAGGTACTCGTAACGCACGATTCGCGCTCATCCATTGACACCTGAGTCAGGCCTTTTCACAAGTGATACTGGACATCGTCAAGCGCGAGGGTCTCCGCGCTCTCTATAGCGGGCTCGGCTCGAGCCTGGTCGGCATTGCAGTCACGAACGGGTGAGCATAGCCCCTGGTGTGTGTGCCCCTCCACCATTTTCCTTTGCTCAGTTTTCCCATTGCCAAGGGTCTACTACTACTTTTACGAGCGTTCGCGAGCAATTCTTTTGAATTCGAGGACGGGGAGCAAGGGTCTCAGTACCCCCGAGTCTATGCTTGCCAGCCTCATAGCAGGCAAGTTGAACAGTCCTTCATGTTACTTGAAAAGAAATCTCAACGCGGTCGCGTGTCGGCCCATTGAATGGCACAGGCTCTGCGACGACGATCATAAGCAATCCTATCTGGGTCGTACAGACGTCGCAGGCGGTCCACAGCGCGACCGACGACCGCCCCGACACAACTCCATCGAAGCCCAAGAAGCTCAGCATATTCGAGGCGATCGAAAGGATTATGTCAAAGGACGGTCCTGCTGGTTTTTGGAGGGGTATCGGCCCTGCGCTCGTGTTGGTGGTCAATCCGGTCATCCAGTATACCGTATTTGAGCAGCTCAAGAACGCGCTGATCAAGAGTCGTATGGCGAGACTGTCAACGAGTCAACAACGGGGCTCTGCTTTAGCGATGCTGAACCACTGGGATGTCTTTATTTTGGGCGCGTTTTCGAAGTTCGGTACGTGGTGTGCCAACGATCGATCTATCGTTTTCTTGACCCCCAATCGAAAAACGGACGATTACCTAGTTGCTACTGGGACGACTTATCCTTACATGTAAGAGTGGGATAACGTTTTTTTTTTTTTCCAGTAAAAAACTGACGCGTTAGATGCCTCTCTTTTTTGAAGCGTTGTCAAGAGTCGATTACAAGCGGGACATGCGCGCGCTGAGCGTTATAAATCTGCTCTTCATGGGCTTTTGACTATTTTCGCAGAGGAAGGATTCCAGGGATTGTATGGCGGCGCAGGGAGTAAACTCCTTCAAAGCGTACTCACGGCCGCCATCCTGTTTGTAGCGCAGAAGAGGATATACGACTTTACCAACAAGGTAAGAGAACGACGTTGATATGTATAACCCGTGATGACTGACGTTGGAGATCGTGCTTAGGCTGTCTCGTCGTTGAACAAGTCCAGGCTCGGATAGTTTAGACCTACTATGATACTACGATTCTAGTGCATCATACCATAAATCATTTTGAAACGAAATTGTAGAGTGGTGATTGGTTGCTCCCGATCGATGTAGAGCCAAGTGCTACCCACCGCGTACTTGTAGTAACCTTGCTCGAATGCCTCCACCACTCCGTCTCAACGCAGTCGCGTTCATCTCGCCCCAGAATCACCCCATCCTAGTACGCACCTTCCAGAAAGGACAAGAACTCAAGTACCACTACGTCGCTCACACGAGCCTGGACGTCATCGAAGAGCGCAGTCAGCCTCCCCTTTTTTTCTTTAATCCGTTCGGTTCTACACCAAATCTACGTTTTCTTCCTATAGCTGGCAGCACGACCAAACCCACGGATGGTTACCTCGGACTGTTGTACGCGATGGACGACGTCGCTGCATACGGCTACGTCACGCCGTTGAAGGTGAAGATCGTGTTGGCCCTCCCGTTGACGGACGCCGTGGTACGAGATGCCGAGGTCATCATGGTTCGGTCCTTTTTTTTTTCGTACCTCTCCGCAATATTTGGTTTTGACAAACCCACACACGGATGCCATGATGCGTTGATGGTTGTACGATTTTATGATCGTGTAGACGTTCAAGGCGTTGCATATGGCCCTTTATCAGGCCGTCTCGAACCCGTTTCTAAAACTCGACGTCGGTTCGGAACCCAACAGCGACCAACTCCCGTATCTCGTCGTCGGAAGTGCGAGGTGGAGTACGTTTCGAAAGAGGGTAGACGAGATCAGCAGAGCGTTGGGCAATCATACGTTGTCGTGAAAATGATACATTCCTGTGCCTTTCTTTTTCTTTTTGACAGCACCTCACTAGTACTGGTTCGCGGGCTTTCGCCGTGGTCTAGCGGCTCCCCGCAGCCAACTCCACATTCCACGGCTGTTGCTCTGCACCCCGGACTGGGGCACTGGAACCGAAATGGACCATGTCCCTCCAATGACTCAGACTCTTCAAGCTTTCCGGGTTTGAGACAGATACGGGGAGCACATCGTACTTATCCAACTCGATGTCGATTGGCCTCAGAACAGAATATTATATACCCAACGTGGCTTTATTGAGTTGGTCTACAGCTTCATTCGCTTCTTCAGCCATCACTCTCACTATACCATCTTCATCCATTAAGGCAATGTATCCCAATGTGACCTTCGCCCGCCTAAGGAGTATAGCCGGTAATCTCTCCACCACAGTGCCATCGTATATCGCATGGGTGAGCTGGTGGAGGAGTGACGTCCAAAAATGCAGCGCAGCACGTCGTAAAGGTGGCAGTTTAGGGTCAATCGCGGTGGGTTTGAAGTCAAGCGCCTCCGTTCCCTGGTATTCCTCAGCATTGTGCGTCCCTGCATCGCCATCTCTTGGTGGCGACCGCACAGCAGGAACCATTTCAACTTGGAGGAAGTCGATCATGCTCGCGGCCAGGTCATTGATGTAACGAAGTACGGAAACCATGCTGGTCTTTACGCACTGGGTGAGGAGTGATACGGAGGAGGTCCGGAGAACTGTGGGAGCATGACTCGAGCGGAAAACCGATATAAGTCGCGGAACGATGGTATCCGCTGGTGACTCGATCGATCATAAGTTATGCTGCGGTCGACTCGTTCACACGTACCATAGATACCAAGTGCGTCCCCACATCGCCTTATTACCTGTCCGAGAGCCTCGCCGACGCGGACTTTTGCATCCACTTCCTGTTTCGACAATGTCCCCACGGAAGAAGCGGAGAGATTGCGTGTATACGTCTCGAGGAGATTCCCTAACACGTCTTTGCCGAACGCATCAACCATAGCAGAGAGACCCTGTACAGCGTTGAGGAAGATATACGAATCATCATCCTGCACAGATTGTATAAAGATGGACATGATGGCAGGTACCAATGCCGGGTCTGCCGTAGGCGTGGACGCACGAGGACGAGATGACACGAGTTGCCTCAATAGTAGCAGGCCATGAGCTCGGACGGGTAGGATTGGGTCTTGAAGAAGCTTCAGAGCCTTTTGATAAATCTCTTGAGGATCTTCTGCACTTTTCTGTGATACTGACCAGGATGTTGAACTGGACGCCAGCCGAGCAGTCATCACCATTCTGGCTTCCCGAGCCAAGCCCCTAATCGATTCCGAAGCATCATTGGAAAAAGGTTCAAGAAGTGAAAAAATCTCATTGAGTACAGGGGCATTCCGTGCAGACAATTCGGGGTTAGCTGTAATGGTGTTATTTTCAGTCCTCAGGATGCCCTGTACCTTCACACACACCTTCCAATATAGCGAGGAGCAAATTGATCGCGGTCCCAGTCATGTTGTTTTCAGCTTGATCGCCGACCAGTTCTCCTGGCTCGTTGTCGCTGTCGCTATCTCTATCTATAATCTTTAAATCTTCCAATCCAAGACCGCGCGAGTGTTCAGCCTCGTGCAGCGTCGAGGAAGTGGGATGTGCCGCCTGGGATCCGAGGGCGTGCTTAACGAATGATAAGATGTGTTCGGGCTTGCGAAGGATGCTAGTGGGAGACGAATTATCGGAGAGTTGAGTCTGCATCTGAACAATCATTTGAAGGTACAATAAACTTCTGACAGGGGGTTAGTCCGTGTATCGAGGTAGATGATATCTGCACACCTCGACGGATCGGTGTCTTGCTCGGTGTCTACCGAATGGTACACCTCGAGTAATCTGACAAACAACTCGGCGGCCATGTCCGGGCGGTCGAGCGACTTGACGTACTGCACAAAATGTGTAGGATCTGGGTAAAGGTCCAGGAAGTTCTCTCCTACGATATCCTCCCCCTTGGCAAGGTCCTCTGGTGTAAAAAGAGCAGGTTTGGGGGGCCCACTGGAGTTCATTGCATAAAGTGAGAACTGAGGCTAGAGATTGCAATGTCATAACGTACTTTGGTGCCCCGCGTCTGATATTACCCGAGATATCCACTTCCCAGTAAATCCGACCACTTCGAATGACTGACCAGAGCGTGTTGACCCCATGTTGCATCTCCACTACGCGACCCCATGTTGCAAGCAGCCCTTTTACTGACTCTTTAAGAACAGGGTCGGATGCCTTCATTGTATCCAAGTGAAATATGAGCGCATAGAGGGCGGGCACAACCGGGGATAAGACATGAGTAATAAATACTGGGGATGGATCTGTATTGAGCAGGAGAATGGTGAGAATAGACAAGGCTGTCGTTGGAGTCGGCGGTGCTGCCGCCGAGTGCCGTCCTTCCTGGTTTCCTTCGGAGGGATCTACGCTCGAACCTTGCATAATTGGGAGGTGGATAATAGGCGACACCAGAGAAGAGATCAATGGGCAATGCAGAAACTCGGGGTCCAGCATCCGGGAGATGGCAAAAGAAGCGGCGCGCCTGTATGTCGCAGGAACATTGCGGGATAACAATTCCATCAGACGAGGAGTAGTGGTCGCAAAATACGCCTAGTAT